>JBCFYV010002495.1:0-36851 GCA_039000515.1 Timema cristinae
GCTCTTCTTAAACCAAACCGTTACCGACCTTCAGTTCATTTTTTGAGCACAATTCTAGGGTCTCTTTCCTTCTTCCTTTCTTTCTATCAACCCCTCAGCTCCTAGCACCCCTTCAAAACCACTTCTTTCCTTCCCAATTTTGGCATTTAAATCTCCCATCACGACTTGCCTTTCCCTACCCAGGTGTCTTTCCAGTTCTTCAAATTTTTCTTTCTCCTCCAAATTGCATCCAGTTTGAGGGGCAAACAGCTGCAGTATTTCTAACTTCTTCTTTTTTCTATGTAATTACCTTTTTCATTATTCTGTTAATTACTTTCTCCATATATGCCTGTAATTAATATCAGAGAAGCATTCGCATGCCCAAGCAAGAGCCAGCCGCCCCTTTTATTTCACCCACTTTTCCTCAACTTCACTGAGAGTTTGTTATCCCTCATTGATGTCACTATGACGGCGACGTTGTGTTCAGACACATGTGGGTAGGTTTTAGGAAAAAGGTTGGCGAGAGGTGTTCTGGCAATTCGTGATCACAGTGGTAACATGAGTAACTCTTTCAAACAGGTGGGACACCTAGTTTTGGTAGCCACTCTCCGAATGGCCTCAGACCAAGGAACCACTGTATTAAGTGTGGAGCAGTCCAGGCAGTTAAAGAGGTTGGTTGGCGCGGCCTCTGCAAGTGCGAAGGAAAGATATATTCCGTTCACGTTTAGGTTTTTACCTGAATGACAGTTTGAAAATCATATGTTTAGGTTTTAGGTTGCCAAAAACTTTTTAAAAGATCACAGTTTTTGTTAATAAATGTAAAGATCTTTAATTACCTGTTATATATTACATTTAAATAACGTAAATTTAAAATTTTTCTCATACTATTTCATTTTTTTAAATAATTTCTTTTCATCCAAACTCAAAAACAATATTTTAAACATAATTAAAAGTACTTATTTTTCGTTTTGGAACCTTACTGATTTTGTGTAATATAGTGCACACATCAATACCTTTTAATAAAGGCACCGTATTTACTTGGAAAAGAAGAAAATTGTTGTCATTTTTTTACATACAATAAATGATTTTATGATTATTTTATCGTATTTTGAAATATTTAACTGAAAAAAATATTTTCATCAACTGCGTGTCTGCATCTTTGGTAAAAACTTGTTTACCGTTATGTTCAATCATATGGTTTAAATTCGTCATTCACCATTTTGAAACTATGTTTGTTAGAAGTTTATGTGAAAGTGGTGTTAATATTTTTTTAAAAGGGAATAAAACTATAAATAAATTTTTTTTGTCCAACCTCAAATAAATATATAAATAATATTGGCCTAAATTATGTGGGTAACTATCACATTAATATATTCCCATCCGTTTTTATTTAACGTACCAAAGTGATAGATGTCAGCTGTTGGCGTAGTGATATATTAGGGATTACTTCTAGTAACATTTCGAGCTGTCATCCCGGGGAAAAAACTTTGCTCGTGAATGACTTATACAGGGACTGACTGAAAATGAGGCATAACAAATTTTAGGAGCATAACTAATAGTTTCTTAGCGATCCCATAATCTGGATGGGGTCATTTAAACTGCGCCAAGGTAACAGGACGATGCATCAGCTGACAAAATAATGTCATCATTACAATTTATACAAAACAAGACTAGGTTGCTCTGCTATGATGACTTGTTTTTTCAAATACTAGAGCTCGTGCACATGTGCAGTTTTATTCAAAGGTTGGTTGAGTGCTGTTGAGCAAAAGGAATGCGAATTTAGCGTGTGTGACCCCACTTTCACTACCAAAACTCCATTTTTTTTTTTTGTTTCATTATGTGTTGTACCATAATTATCGAGCCCAAAATGATCCTCCCTTTAAAAATGAACTCGTCCAAACAGTGGGAATTTCTTAGCAAATCTGCAGGACCATACAAAAGTTTTATAGAAGCAGAAAGGGGAAAGGGGTTGGTGCTTTTCCAACAGACAGACTGCCACTTATCATAAATACTAAACAAAGACAAAACTTTGAATTCCTCTTAGAATGTTACCATAAAATTGAAAAATAAAATTGAAATTAATATTAGTACAAATAAAGTGAATTGACACTACTAAAATATATATTTACTAAGGAATTTTTTAAGAAGAGGGGGTGACGGGGGGCAGAATTAAAAACATTCCATGTGTTGTGTTTCAGAATAATACGGCTAAAAAGTCTATTTGTATTCTTGTTTATTTTTTAAATCTTCACTCTGGGGTTTTCCCTACCAAAATTTAAACCTTCACAAATTTACTATATGAAAAATATTTTTTTCGGTTATTACAGCTTTGTCCATCAATAATACAGATACTGGCAAAATGTTTAGATGTTGAGAAAGTAAGTCAAATAATAGAAAGAAGATTGTGAATGTCAACTACTGTCTAAAAGAATTACATAATATGTATTTAAGAGCTTATATAAATAATGTAATTCTTTGAACTTGTATGGGAAAGTTATTAATACGCTTTTAAATTTTTTAATTATCTACTATAAGAAGACCATGTTTCTAAGTTGTCTTTAATAAATTTCCAATGCCATCAGATTAATTCAATTTTATTATAATCAATTTATTAAATTTAACTTGGTCTCAATCTCAAATAATTAAAATAAAGCTATTTTTGGGGCTGCTATATTTGTATCCTCCTATATTAATCTTATTTTAAAAATGTTAAAAATTTAAAAAAAATTAAACAATGAGTCACACAAACTTTATCATTTCTTTAACCTAAAAGAATTTAAAACGTTCACTTAAAAACCCTTAAGATACCTATGTGAAACAAAATAGTAAATATTGTTGCGGAAAACATAATAGAAAAAGAAACGGTTTTTGGTTTGGTTTACGCCCCAAAGACCAAAAGTGAATAATATAAAACTTTTACATAAACATATAATTTGTTCTGTGCTCAAGTTAAAAATAGTTTGCATATTTACTCAGAAAAAAATTGATTTTATAAATATTATTTGGAATAAAAGTTTTTTATCTCGAAGAAACTTACAAATTTACAATAATGTTATTTTTTTATCTCCAAAGATTTGCTAGAGATGTGATAAAGTAGAAATTAACTTTTTAAATCATTGTATCTATTTAACAGTGAATATTATTTGAGTTAAAATTGTCATAATGACTTTAAGGTACAAAATGATGTTTTCAGGATGGAGCAGCAACTGGGGAAAAAAGAAAAAATATTTATTTATAGGGGCCACCAATAGACTACAAAAACTGGATGAAGCAGCTAGGAGACGACTAGTCAAGAAACTCTACATCCTCTCCCAGACCAGAAGGGTAACACTAATCACTCTCAACATCCCTAAAGACCAGAAGGTAACACTAATCACTCTCAACATCCCTATAACAAGCCCAGAAAGGCAAAAATTTAATCACTCTCAACATCCCTATAACAGACCAGAAGGCAACACTAATTTCACTCTCAACATCCCTATAACGGGACCAGAAGGCAACACTAATCACTCTCAACATCCCTATAACAAAACCAGGAAGGTAACACTAATCACTCTCAACATCCCTATAAACAGACCAGAAGGAACACTAATCACTCTCCAACATCCTATAACAGACCAGAAGTGTGTACTGGTAACACAAATCACCATCTTCATCTTTATAAAAAAGACAAGTTTGAAGGAGCCCTAAAAAGCCATTTTGGAAACAAGTGTCAGATAATAATGGACGATCTGATTGCATAAGAAGAAAAAGAGAGAGGAGGATTTGAGGTAAGTGTTAGAGAGGAAGGATGGGGGAGAGAGAAAAAAGGAGGGTAGAAAGCGGTTGGAGTTATGGAGCAAGAAATAAAATGAAAATTGCGGGACAGTTTGGTGTAAGAAGTAAAAGAGAAATTTCATAAGGTACAGTTGGGATGGGGATAAAAAGTCAATGATAAACTTTCTCATGGATAAAAGAAATGAAAAGGCAGGACCTTAGAGTTTCAAAAGTAATGCAAGTGTGTCCTTAGATAGTGACCACAGGTTGTTGGTGGCAAAACATAAAGGGATGGGAACGTTGGAGAAAAGGTAGTTAAGGGACAAGACTAAAGAATAAGGGTGTGGAGACTAGAAAATGAAGAGGTAAAAAAGATGAAGCTAAGATGATGATAATAATAATAATATTTAGCACCGCGTCTTACTACCAGTTCGGGTTTTATTTTTTAAGTATTAATTACGCAAAATGGATTAGGAATTGGGAAGGTTTAATTAGAGGAAGTAAACCCCGCATTTGCGTGGAGGGAGAGTGGAAAACCCTTTTAGGAACCACCCCCCCCCCAGTTCACCCGACCGAGATTCGAACCTTCGATCTCCCCGTCCTCAGCAGTCGAGCTCAACACGACAAGCTTTGTTAGCCAACTACGCTACCGAGGAGGTATGGAGCTAAAAAAGGCAATAAATTTAATAATCAAGAATGAGATGTAAAGTGTAGAGGTTGAATGGGAAAGGTTTAGAACAGGTTGGTGGGAGCTGAAGAGGAGGTACTTGGGAGGACAAGTAATAAGGGAGAAAGGGAAGAAGACACCTGACGGAACGACGGGGGTGAAGGAAGCAGTAGGGGAATAAAAATAAAGCTTTTCAAAAAGAGTTTTAAAATAGAATGTGGAAACAGAGGAAGATTATAGTGAGGAATAAGAAAAGAGAAAAGCAAGTTGAACGGAAAAGCCAGGAAGGATTGGATGCAAAATGGACAGAAATACTAGAATGGGATTATGGAAGGAAGTAAGAAGGTTTTTTTATAGCCAAGTAAGGAAGATGGGAACTAAAACCCGAAGTTAGAATGATAAGTGAAGAAGGAAGAACATTGAAAGAGACAAGAGTAAAAAAAGGAACTATGGATGAGATATTTTGAGAGAAATGTTCAACCTGAAAGAGAAAAAGGAATGAAAGTGAAACTTAGCAGCAGGAAGAAATAGAAGAGTGGGAAAGAGGTCCAACATAGAAATAGGTGGAGGACGCGTTAAAGAGGATGAAGCAAGAGACACCCACCAGGTGGGGACGAACTGACTGTGGAAAAAGTTTGAGCTGCAGAGTGAAGTTGGTATTGCAATGGTGATACAGGGTGGGTGAGGGTGGTTTGGGAAGGAAACAAGGTACAAAGGAAAAGGGAAAATACACATTATAGAGGGATAATGCTAATGTGCCACTGTACAAAGATATTCGAGAAGATACTGGAAAAGATAATAAGAAATAAAATTTAAAGAAAGGTTGGGAGAGAGGAACAGAGGATTTATCTTTGCCAAACGACAGCTGGTTTGAAAGAAAGGTAAGAATATGGGAAAGACTTGGTTAATGAATGTATGGATGTGGAGAAGGAAAAAGATTTTAAATTGGAAAAAATAAAGTTTGGAAAGCGACGGAAGAGGCCCCAAATGAAAAGAGGGGTTGAATTGATGAAACTAAAGATGGGGTACCCCGGGTTTTTATTAAGAAGGAGAATGGAAGGAAGGTGGGTTCAAAATTAAAAAGGAGTGAAGCAGGAAGTGTCCCTTTCACCATTACTATTTGTAATGGTAATGGAAATGGTTTCCAAATAAAGTGGGGGAGGAAAAAATTTGGGGGGAAGAACAAAAGCCATGATGTTTTGGGTGGTATGGGGGGGAAAAAGAGGAAGGAAAAACAGGAATAGAAAGAGGAAGTGGGGAAAGGTGGAATGAAATTTAGCATGTAAAAATTTTGAAGTGACGGTGGGACAAGATGGGGTAAAGGCTAATAAAGCTCTTTAAATTGGATAATTTAATCTTTAACTGGATGAAGATTTTTTACATCACACAGAACATAATGATATTTTTAATCGTATACATGGATGTACAATTGTTTTTGAAGGAGAAATGTTAACCTAATTTTCACAATAAGTTTATATGTAATATGTTTTATTTTATTCATTCGACAATGAATACTAATATATTAGATTTAAAATATTTCCCAAAAAATGTCTTTATTAGACATTTAAATATATTCATGTTGACACATTCATGCAAACAAAGACTCACAGTACAGAACACAGGACCCCAATAATATTTTTTTTAAGTATAACTTTTTAAATATAAATCTTGACCTTTTTATCTAGCCTATAATCATGTGAAATACTTTTGTAACATTGAAATTATGTTTCCTACTTAAACTATTTCCAAACCTCAACCATGTTGCTATAGATAGTAAGAATATGTGGTGGGGAGCTTAGGAAAACACGAACTTTTGTATTGGCATGGAGGAAAACATTAGGTACAAGCTACAAGCCCTTTAAATGTACGTTCATGGAGAAAACATTAGGCAGGGTGGCTACAAGCCCTTTAAATGTACGTTCGTGGAGAAATCATTAGGTACAGTAGCCCCATGGCTTCTTTGGTGCTGACTGACAGCTCACAGCTGACTTATGAAAGTCAAACAGTTAGGTATATACCTAAATGTTGACTGTCAGAAGTGACAGCTGGTAAATACATGTTTTTTGCAGATCATATGGTTCGATGTAGGGATACATAATTTGGTCTGGTAGCTTTTCAAAGCCATCAGCTTTCAGTCCCCACCAAAGACGTCATGGGGCTACTGTAGGTTGACTAAAAGCATGTTAAATGGCATTCTTAAAAAAACTTAAGAATCACACAGTCATGTAAAAAATCTTAAGCTAAAGCAGAAATAAATTAATGTAGTTACAAAATACCTATGTAATACATAGTATATATCTAGAAAGCTTAAATTTTTTTTTTTAAATAAAATAAATAATACAAAAAAAAAAAGTTTGATAATCATTTGACATTTTAAAGAAATATCTCAAAAATTAATTTAATATAAATATATTTAAAATTTTAAGACACCCCATAAAACCTTTGATTGCATCTTGTTTAAAGAAAATTCAAACTTACATTTTTAATTTTTGGCCGCCCCAAAATTTGTAAGCATCTGAGAGGAGTGAAAAAACGATCGTCTGAATCTCACAGGGACCAATCTCTAAATCACAAAGGGATATTCTGGGGGGGACAAAAAACCTCTGTCGGAACATCTTTAGGACCAATTCGATCGCTTGACTCGCAGTAAAAAACATCGCTCCTGATCAGGTATTACTCAGTCAATATATCTGGATTATATCGGGAGTATGATTCGACAAAAAAAAATATATCGAAAAAAAAAAAATATTTATTTGCACTGCAACCCTTAACCTTTTAAACAAATCACAAAAATCACTCTGCCATTTTACTGTTTATGAAAAAATATCACATCATCATCATCACCTGGGGCTGATCGTTTATAAAATGCCTTTGAATAATTTTCTCTCTTACTCAAGCCTTTCTTCTTCTCTCAATGACCTTGCTATTATTACTCCGGGGTCCTCCGGGGGATTTTTCCCTCTAAATTTTAAGGTGACCTGGCGGTCTGTGGTAAGGTGTGGGATTTTTGTTTGGGGTCCCGGGGTTCAACCCTCGCCCCGGCACAGATTTATCGATTTCCAAACCCCTTCTTCACCTCGACAACACTTGTGTTTGGGGAAAATGCCGGCCTCCACCGGGTTGGGATCCCACTTTTAAACTGTAGGTCCTTCATTTCATCTCACAATCACCCTCCATCACACATTAGCGTAAGGCGAAATCCAAGGGGATAAGACCGGTGTTAATAAAATCTAAATTTAACTCCATCTTTCTCCTTGGAATTCTTTTTCGTTCTCTTATTTCCATACTATTTCACCCTAACTTCTTTACTACTAATGTACTCTGGTAACCCCACTCTTTCTCAAACATCTTATCCTAATCCTTTTTTCCCGGGTGACAACTGCTGCTCCTCAAAGCTTAATTTCCAGGGACCAACTTTCCTTTCACCAAAAAATTTATATTTAGGGGGGAGTTTTAAAAGTATTAAAAGCATAAAGAACACTTGAAGATGTTGGGGTGGGGGTAGCAAGAAAGATGAGTGTTTAAAAGCCTCCCAGGGAAAGAAAGTCCCCCCTAAAGCTCAAGCATGTAGGCAACTCTATAACTTTTTTAATTGCTTCACATCCCCAAACATTCCCTTTGTCTTGCTCCCCCCCCCCCCCCTCACACCCTGTAGGGGGAAGAGGGGCATTTCCCGCTTGATATTTTTTTGGGTTTTAGAACCACTCCCCGCCCCTCTCTGTTTTTACAAAAACTTATATTATCTCTACATCTCTTTACCTTCACCGCCCTCTTTCCACCAAACTATCATGTCCCTTTTCCACGTCCTAACGCCTTCCCAGTCCTTCCTTATTCTACCCTTTCTCCTTCAGTTTTTCCTTTGCAAATTTTAAATCTATTGTTGACCTCCTTTTCTGAACCCTTATGTTCATCCCCATTTTCTCTTCTTAATATTTTATTTTATCCTTCTTTCCTAGAGTTTTTCAACTTTTTTGCACATTAAAACCTTATGTTTTTTTCCTTAAAATTTTTTCACACCCCTTTCTTAAAATATTTTTTCTATGATGTTAATTTTTTTTGAAACTTTCTCTCTTTCCTCATTGATTTTTAAACTCCTACCACACTTACTCCTTTTCTCCTGCTTCTTATCATTTCCCAGAAGTCATTGCTCCTTTTCCCTTTTTCCCTTTTTTTTTCAAAGCATATTCCCCTTTTCTACCAAATTAATTACCTGACCTTATAGTTTTCCCTTCATTTTTCCCCACTAGAAAATTTTTCCCGTCTTGATTAAAAATTTTTCTCAAAAACATTTTTGACATATGTTTTACCTCCTTCCCTTTTCCTTCGTTCACCCCCCAAATCCATGATTCAGACGTCTTTTTTTTTTCCCCCTTTCCCCTTACTTCCCTTTTTTCAGGGTGCTACCAATACGGAAATAATGGAAATATACTTTATTTTTTTTTTGATACGGAAATCTGGAATATACTTTTGGGTTTAAAACATTTTGAGACCCCCTGATATTTTTGGACTATTGATATTCTTTTTGACCACCCCTCAATTAGTTATTTGCAGGGGGGATGTTTGCCTCACTTGTTGACCTTTCTATTCCAGCCTCTACACAAAGCCCCCCTCCCCCCCCCTTACATATTAAGAAAGAAAAAAAATAACTTTTTTGACTAAACTACAGCCTTACCCCCCCCCCCCCCACCAAACTTTTTCCAGCAGTAACAGTTATAAAACGTAAAGTTCAAAAAAACCACTGCAAACATTGGTGTAAAAAAACCCTTTTAAAATTATTTTGGACTTTTACATGAAAAAGAAAAGGGCCCATTTTTCTTTGTTAAAAAAAAACTTTTGAAAAGAACGTGGGAAACTTCAATCCGATCTCATACCAAGGGAAAAAGCGTTTTGCACAGTGAAATTCTAGGGGGAGCAACAAATATTGGACTTGGTCCTTACAGTGTCATCTGTAGGCCTCTGAAGAGTACTTTTTAGTGTAATGACCTCAAGTATTTTAAAACCCTGAAATACCCCCTAGTTTTTCTATCAGAGCTTCCTTGTCAAAAAAAAGTTTTCTCGTCTGGAAAATATTGGGGCTATTAACAAGTAATGACAAAATTTTCGCTAGAATTTTTCTCTGTTTGTTGATTTTTTTTAAAAATAATGTTTTCCAATAGGATATTCCCCCAAATTTTAAAATTCATAAAGTAAACTTAAAATTTGTCATTTGTATGAAGATCCTATTTTTCAAAATGAGTTTTGCAATGGGGGTTAAGCTGCTCTATTATTTTTTCTTTTTGATGAAAGATAAATATAGGCTCAGTCCCCAACCTCAAATTTTTAAGGATCTCAAAATTACTTAAAGGGAAAATTCTCCCAAGTTTCTGATTACGGGAAATTTGGAAATTTGTTCTTTACACTTTAAACCCAGCTACTTAAAAAACAGCACATGCAAACTCTATTTGATATTAACCATTTTTTGCGCTCACTAATATCTATTTAAATACTTCAAAAAATTTGGGCAGGCATCAAAGAATAACAGGATCATTCTTTTCCTGAGAGTCTTGTTCATCAAAGGGGTAAAAACTCAAGGTGTTAGGAAGAGAGCAATGTAAGCTGCCGTATTTAAAAGGGAAAATTTTATTCAACAAGCACCCTCCAAAATTGTCATTTTCAAACATTAAGCAAATTTTGGGAGGGTAACTTTGATGAATATCAGAGCAACAACCCTATTCCCAAAAAAAATTGTTAGCCTTGTTTTAAAGAAACAATCCATGTAAATCACTCCCTTCTGTAGATTTTGGGGTTACAGATCACCAGTTTTGAAGGGAAATTAAAGATTCAAGATCTTCGTTAAGAGAATTGAAAAAAAAATTCCCTGGTTATCTCTGCAACAAACTTTTTTACTAAGGCCTCTCTCCAAAAAATTTTCAACCGCTAGTTGTCTCTCCCGCATCAACTCAATCCATTTTAGGCCTAAGGATAACTTGTGCTTTAAAAGTCCTTTAACAAGAAACAACATCTAGCCTGCAAGCTGATGTTGTAAAAAGACTCTGGACTTTGTATCAAAGCAACAAGTTATCGACAAACCCTAAACAATTAAACCCAAAATGGTGACCACTTGATAAGTTTTTCTGAATGTTTTTTTATAAAAATGCACCCCGGGAACTAAAATTTTCACTAAAAAGAATTTTGTGTTTTTCCAAAGCAAGGGGCCTTTGAGAAAAGTTTTTCGTGAAAAAAAAGAATGTCGGGTTTAAAAAACCTCATGAGGCAGCCTTTTTGCTAAACTGAAATTTATGATGCGTTCTGCAGCCAGGGGACTTCAAATTGCACTTTAAAAAAAAGATTATTCATGTTGTGAGGAATCATCAGGAATAAGGAAAGAAGCGCTTTTAAAAGAAGAAAAAGAAAAATTTAACTTAAGTAAAAAAGAAAAACAGATTTGAGAAATAAAAAAATTAGAAGGAAAAAGAACAACATTTTTTTCAGAAAGCAAAGGAAGAGGAGAATTTTTAGAACATAAAAATGCAAAATTAAAAAATTTTGTTTTGAAGAATTTTAACTTTGCTACATTTAAAAAAAATTTTTTTTTTGGGTTTTATCATTTTTTTTAAAAAAGTTGGGGAAACTGTTTTATTTTATTCCAAGTTTTTTTTATCAACATAATATTTTTTGGGTTTTATTTTTCATTGAGAATTCTGTATTTTTTATTACTATATATTTACAAACACATTCATAAAAAATAAACTTGGGAAAGTATCGACTTCAAGGGGTGGGGGGATAATATTGTTCTTGGGGGTAAGTAAACCCCTGCTGTAATCATTCTTAATTTTGCACCCAAAAGGCGATTACGTGTACCCAAATTCTAAGAGTGGGGTGAAATGCCACCAATGTTGCCGGGAGAGGTTTTCCCACAACCTTCCGGGGTTTTTTTTACATGTCACTGGAACGCCCTTTCCGGTTATTTTACATGTCCGGGAACGACCTTCCGGGGTTTTTTTCAGTCACTAAAAAAAAAAAAAAAATGCCCTTTCCCAAATTTTTTACATGTCACAGGGAACGACCTTCCGGGGTTATTTTACGTCCCGGGGAACTGATGGCTTTATTTCCCCCTCCAAGGGATTTGAGTATGATTTGTTCCGTCAAGAAAAAACCTTAACCTCTTTTGGGGTTTAAACCCACAAACATTGGGTCCTGGGGCGACATTTTCCCCCAAGTACGGGCCGGGGGTGGTATAGTTTATTAAAAATTAATGTTAAGGTATGCATTTGTACAAAGATGGGTCAAATCACCTTTTTAAACCTGAAATTTCATTTTGTTATTTTTTTCCTTAAAATTTCGATTTTTTTTTATTTAAAATTTAAAATTAATGATTTGGGTTTGGTTGTTATTTTTGTCCTATCTTTTTTTTGGTTTTTTAACCCAAAAAACATTCAACTATTTTAATCCCTTTTTAAAAAAATAACTAAAAACTTATACCTTTTTAAAAAAAAATGACTTTGACTTATGCATTTATAAGAGAGCTGGTTTTAGGGGGAATACTTAACGATGACACTGTTCGCAACCCCCTCACAGATTGAACCCTTTTCCCACGGGGGTTGCCCTTGGGCCCAAAATCCCTATCCCGATGATCTAACTCATAAGCCCGGGATGAGCAGATGACTCCCTCCGAATGGGATCAGCCCAAAATAATAAATCAAAGATTTTAGCCAATCCGCCCCCATTTCTCACAAGACGAAGTTTTGGATTGTAGCATTCTTTCATAATGTTTACAATTTCATTAAACATGTTTGCTACCACTCCTTTCATCACGATATTTAACAGTGTTATGTTGATTTGATTAAACATTCCAACTACTCGGGGTTTTAAAAAATTTTATAATATCAACTCTAAGAAAAAAAACATTGTTATTTAATACGTGGGGGGGGAATTTTTTTGTGTAAAAAAGGGGGAACAAGTGACAAAGTTTTAGGAAGTTTTTACCTTCACCCCTGTTAAGTTAGAAAACTGCTACATCCAAAAAAAATTTAAAATTTAAAATCTCCCAGAGAATTTTTTTGAATGTTTTTTCCTTCAGAAATTTTTTTTAATCTTGAGTCGCTAAAAGCTTTTCAACCCTTTGAGTGCAAGGGAAAGGCCCAAAAAATTGCAAAAAAGGTCAACTATTTTGAAAAAAATCGGGCTTTTGATTAAATTCTAAAAATTTTTTTAGTCTTTGAACTTTGCACTAAAATTTTTTACAAAAATACCCTAACAACTTCCCAATCCAATGTTTAATTATACAAAAACTTTTTTAATTTTATATATAATAAAAAATTCCCCTAGCGAGATATTTTTAAAAAAAAACGTTTTTTTTAAAATTTAAATTTTTAAGCATTAAAATTTTTAGATAGCTTGAAATAAATAAATCACTGAAAAGAACAAAAAAATAAAATAAATAAAAATTTTTTACACAAAAAAACTAACTATAGATTTCATGCTAAAATTTGGGGGTTATCAGGCAGCTGTTTCAGTGACCATAAACTGTAGAGGGTCTCGGTTTTATTTCCCCCCTATGGGAAGCCTCGTATTCACACTCGTGTTATCTTTTCATCTGCCACTCCTACTTGTTTCGATCTTTCACTTTCACTATAATTAATTACTTTTTTCAGTTTCATTATTTACAATTCAAAATCTTTGCTTTCGAATCACAACAAATGATCACTTCTTTTGGCTATCATTAAATATTGCAAAATTCTTTGTTTAAATAAACGCTTTGCTCTTAGTAACTTTGTTTACAAAAGGGCCAAAGTAAAATCATGTTTTGATAATCGAAACTCTAAGGCAAAACAAATAAAAGTAGTTTGAACTTAAGAGAATGCAGGGAAATAAAATCCCCCATCTGTTGATTAAACTGAACTAAATTCAAAAACAGGGGATCGTGGGACGATGGGGCACTAAAAGGGTTAAGACTGTTTCCCCCAATTTTTTTTTTCATAAAATAATTTTTGCAAGTTTTTTAAAATTTGGTTTCACCGGGAACTGTTTTCTAAGTGGTTTTCCCCAAAAAATTTTTTTTAATTTGGGATGCCCTTAAAAGCTTTTTAAAGTACCCTTCCCCTAACACTTTTTTGAAAATTTAATGCTTTTAGGACAAATTTGAGTGGTCCTCCCTTGAATTTATTTGTTTAATTTATTGTAGTAGCTCACATAATTTTTTTTAACGGGTTATTATAGAAGACTTTTAAATTTTTTTTTTTTTTAAAATTTAAAACCCCTCTATAAAAATTTTGGGGGTACTTTTCTGGAAATTTTTTTTGTAAGTGAATGCCTCTAGATTATTTGAAATTTGATACGGGCCATTTTTAAATTTTTATATTAAAAATTTGGAAAATTTTTTGGTGGTTTGAACCCCTTTAATCCTTTTACTTTAATAAACCCGAAAACAACATTAAATAAAAATATTTTCTATAAACTTACAGAAATTTTTGAAAAAAAAAATGCAAATCCAGTTTAAAAAAGGGGTTAATGGGGGGGAGGGTTCATTTGTACCCAACACCCCACCGAAAGGTTGGCACTTTTATCGCTAAAGGGGGGGCCATTTTAAAGGCCATGGAATTTAAATTACCAAATAAGTGTGTAAAGTTCACACTCAATATGTCATGAGCCATCTTAATAGTGAAAGTTAGTAAAAATTAGCTATTGTGGGGAAACCTGGAAAACCCAAAGGAAATTTTAAAATTTAATTTTTGGGTATCGATCGAGAATGAAAATTTCCCACTTCTAGCCAAAAAACAAAACACACAATATTGATCCTTTTTAGGAAAAAATTGTTTATATACCAAATCTTTTAAATCATAATTTTTTCTTATACAAAAATACGCAAAACAAAAAAGGATAAAAAGAGAAAAGGTACAAACACTCAAATTTTGCATATTTTCTTGCACCATCTTCCTTTTTAAAAATCTAATCCACTCAAATGAAAAGGGGTTTCCTTAAAAAGCTTTCTAATTCCCTTTTCCCAAGGTTGACCAGTGACGCTTCAGATTTTAAAGCTCCCTTTAAACCCGAGTGCTGCCAGTGTTTCCCCAAAAGTTTAGACATTATGTGTCCTGGGAAAATTTTTGTAGGTTTGGGGGCCCCAAAATTGGATCTACCTTCCCCGACTCAACTACTGAATAATAAAATGGGGAAATTTTTATCAACAGCCTAGATATTTTTTTATTTCAATTTTTTTGTTATAAAAACACTGTTTTCACCCCAAAATTTTTCGAAATTTTTTTTTCTAATTTTATGGGAAAAAAGGGAGTGCAACATTTTTAAATTTTTAAAAAAGAAACTGTCTTGAAAATAACTTTTCTTTCAATGAAAATCATTGGCGCGAAACAAAATTTGTCGGGGGGGGGGGGGGGGGGGGGGTCAGGGGCAAGCAAAAAAAAAGTTAATATAGGGACTTCCTTCCTCCCGCCCCCTCCCCCCCCCCCCTGAACCCTAATATAAATTTTTGTAAAATGGATAATCCAAAACTATTTAATGGTCACCAAATATATATTGAATTTTACAACTAAAAAAAATAAATTTATACACAAGAGATATTATTATCTTATTCACCCTTTTCGGTTTTTGCCTAAAGCTAAACAATAATATTGGACATTTTAAAAAAAACCTCGTGTAAAAATTTACGATTTTTAATTTTTCCCTGTCATATTTTACAACAAAGTTTTTTTAAATTAAATCAGGGAAACAAGAAATTTACACAGAAATACTATAAAAACTTTTAAAAATATATATATATTAAAAATTTTTTAAAATATTTATAAAAAATTTATAATTAATTTATTAAATTATATAATATAAATATATTAATTTCATTGAAAAACAAAATTGTAATATTCCTAGTTAGTGTCTTGGAAATTTAAAAAAAAAGGAAAAATAGAAACATAGTTTTAGCAAATAATTATACACAGTGATTGACCAATAACAAAATTCAAATATTTATTACATTGTCAAAAAAAGAATTTTTAAAAAATTTTAAAATAAAAACTAGACCTAACTAAACTATGATTCAAAAAATATCTCAAATTAAGTTTTTCTTTTTTTTAAAATTTAACATAAGGGTGATGGTAGGAATGCGTTAAAATTTAAATACAAAATAATTTGTCAAATTAATAATTTTAATTATTATCACTTCCCAAAAACCTCACACGATATGTGTTCTTTGACAAACCTCCACAACCATAAATATCAAGTTTAAAATCTTTCATTGAGACATCAAAAGGGCCAAACGATTAACCGATCTTGATCTATATGCTACGTAGGTGGTCTTGAGTCGCTTTAAGGAAAAAAGGTTTTTTCACCCCTGCTTTGATAAAGGGACACAAAAGCAACTTCAAAAGCTCCCAATTAGGGAATAACGCCTTACTCTGGATTAAATTAAAATGTCAAAGCCTTTTCAAAACTTGGGTGGGGGGGATAATTCTCCCAACTTTTTTGCATCTATTTCAACATCATCTTTTTTTAAACCCATATCCTTAGGTGTGTCGAGTTTCTTGCCCTTTCCCCATTCCTCAACTGCTTAAAAAAACCCATTTTAATGCAAATTTTCTTTGAGTAAAACCCTTCATCTGTCTGTACTATACAACTACTTGAAAGGGGTCCCTGGGGGAAGGGGGTAAGGGTGTCAGATTCTATGCTGGCGGGGGGGTTTAAAATCCTGGGCCCCGGAAAAGATTTATCTGATTACCAAACCCCCCTTCACCTCTGACAAACATCTTGGAAGTGGGGAATGCCAGGCCCCCCGGGGTTTCATCCATTTAAAACTGGATCCTCCATTTCATCTCACAATCCCCAAACCTTTAACATTAGGTAAGTGCGAAAAACCCCAAAGGGTATAAACCGGGCTAATAATAATAATATAATAATAACTACTTGTATACGTTTTCCCTTTAAAATTATTTCTACTTATAATCACGTCTTTTCTAGGCTCCTTGTTTAAGCTTATTTCCCCTTGGAAATTGTTTGGGTTCGGCGGCGATAATAAAAAGATCATATTTTTTTTTGGGCCCTTCCCTCCCCACTCCACAGTGACAAACGTTCTGGGGATCTGAACTCCTTTAAATATTTTACATTAGACATCTTTTTTCCTTCATTAACTTTTGTTTGGGGCTTTTAAAAATTAAGACAAGTTTTTCGTGCACCCCCGAAAACTTTTGTTTTATTAGCATTCCCAAAAAAACTCACATTTTAAAAAAACTGTTTGTAAAGACCTCATGCAGTGCTCGAACATTTTTCCTATACACGACTGTTCTAGCGTCAAAGTACACGGGATTGTTTTAAGACACTGACAAAATGAAACAAGGGGTCCCCGCACGTGCAACCTTTTGGAAGTTTTTGGAACATTCAGACTCACTTGTGGGGTAGAAATCCTATTTTTTTTTACTTGTGCTCATAACTATGGCCACATCATGTACCCATTGCAAACAACCCTTTCAAAGAAAATCGCACAAGCTTTGTCTTGCAGCTCTAAATTAAAACAATATTAGTGCAATGCACTACATTGCAACAGTTTTTTTTCTTTTTTTTAACTGGACCCCTTTTTAAACCACATATTTAACCCCATCATCACCCAAAATTTTCCCCGGGGAGAGGTTAAATTGCGTCAAGGTTCCATGATCAGACTTTTAGACAGAACTTGGGGTTGAACTTGTTTCAAAAAAACCAAAAAAGTACTTTTTTGGTTCCGTATTTTCTTTAAAATTTCTTACAGAATTAAAAACTTGTTCCTTCGAAAATGCCTGGGGGTCTCATTTACAATCAAACTAAAATGCTTTTTTCCGATTCATTCAATTTTTCTCTTAGGAACAGCGTCTTTTTATTTTTTTTATCATTTCTTTTGGATTCAGTGTAGTGAATCCTTCGTCAAAACGGAATGTCACCTGTGCAACAAGCAACCCCGATATTTTTCCTCATTTTTATTGTCCTCATTTTAATGCCTTTGTCTTCCAAATTCAAAAAGGGGACGTATTTGTGCATGCAATGCTTTTCGGGCACAAATTTCTGTTTTTTCCTTTCTTAAAAATTTTGTTTGGCCACTGAACACGTTTTTTTTTTGTTGTTTTTTTCCCAGCCTCCTCATGCATACTACTCTTTGCATGTTTTTAAAAATTTACTTTCCATGTTTTTTAAAAATTCTTGAAACCCTTTTCTAATGAACGGGTTTCAATTTTTTGATTTACCAAAGAGATCCCATTTTTTGATTTCATACACCAAAGCACAATATGCCAAACTTCTTCACTTGAAATGAACCCAAAAAGGAAATTAAATCCATTTGAAAAAAAATTATGGCACGACGTTTGATTTTTTTATCCCCTTTCCCTTTTCCCAGTGTAAAAGGCACAGGAAAGGTTGATGCTGGACGAGACCGCAAATTTTTAAAACTTCCATCAAACCCATTCTCTCCTTTTGAAAAATGGGACCAAAATTTCTTTTTATCTTTACCTCATTTCCTGATTAAAAAAAGGAAAAATTTAATTTTTATTAACAGTATTTTGAAAAATATTTTCAAAAAAAAACATAAAGGATTAGATTTCTGGAGGGGGGGAGGGAAGGGCCTGGGGCCTAGTAAATTTAAATTAACAATCATTCATAGTGTCCAAAATTTTGTTAAACCAAATATAATCCCATCGTTAATTTAACTTAATTAATTAAAAATTCAAATCATTTAGAATTTTTTTTTAAATATAACATTGTTTCCCCTTTTGTATTGTATTTTGTAAACCAAGGAATCCTTTTACCTTGTAATATATAAAGTGCCCCTTCGGGGCCGAATGTCTGAAACCTTTTTTTTATCTAGGGGGCCCTATTTGAGATAATCTTGGGCGTGCCACTCCCCCCCCAAATTTATAACCTAACTTATCTTCGTACCCCACCTTTTCGAAATTGGGCATGTAAATATATTTGGGAATTTTTGATTTTTTTTTCCTTTTTATAATGAGAAACAAATATTTTAAAGGGTATAGACAGTTAAAACAGTCAGTATCCCCCCAAATGAAACAAGGAATGTATACGGGGGGCCGTGGCGTGTGGGGGTTTGGGAGATATGTGCAAAAGGGGGGAGTAAAGGGGCAATCTAGGGTGACTAAGGCGTGCCCCGATTTGGTCCCCTTTTTGTCTAAGGGGCCCACTCTTAAATTACCGAACTGCCGACGCAGGGAAAGGGGTTTTTCGAATCCGGGTCAGTTGTACGATGGTGTTTTCCCTAAAGGGTTTTCTAATTTTCCCCTCCACTCAAAGGGGTGCACTTCCTCTAAATTCAACTTAGCTCATCATAGGCCATCGGCGCAATATTTTAAACCCCCAAAGGGGCAAAAACCATGGCGCCCAAAAAAAAATCAAATGAAAAACCCTTTTATTTTAAAAAATCAAGTACATTACTGGTTTGTATTACATTTTTTAAAAATTTTTAGGGGCCTTTTCACACTGTTGGAAAAGATGATCATTTGGGGAGTTCAGATCAGGAATGACGAGAACTTTTATTTTTATCAAAAAAATCGAACAAATTTCCTTTTTGCCATTTTGCGTAGTTCAATAGAATAACAATGAATTTCTTTTGCCCAAATTACTTTAAATCCAAGAGATTTTTTTTTTTAATTCAACCTTTTTAATACAAGTCCAACAAATTATTCCACGGGGGAAAAACAAAAACTACTTTACGATACTAAATGATCCTCTTAAACATAGCCCCACAGCACTTGCTTACACCTAAGGAAAAGGAACGGGAAGAAGGGGTGAATGGTGAAATCCCCTTGGAAAAAAAAGGGGAAAGGGTGACTTTGACGTGAGCTTGGACCCCTTTGGCGTGCAGGGAAAGTGGGTGTTTTCGGGCCATTTTCTATCACGAACAGTAAAAAACAAAGTAGAATATAGTCTTATCAAAGTATTTAAGAAAGGATCAAAGACTAAATTTCGGAGGGGGGGGGGATTTTTTCCCAATGGCTGCCCCCCCCCCCTTCCCGCCATGATAAAACTGTCACCCTGTTACGCTTTTTCCGAACAAAAATTTCTTTCTTTTAAAAACCCACAAAATAGTTTTTATTTTTTTTATATACCCATAATGCCGCCCCACACCCTCTTGCAAAAAACCACACAACTCAACTTTCAGAAAATACTACTGAAAAATGCCATGTACTGAAATGGGGGTCTAAAGGGGGGAAGTAGCTTCCCTTGTTTCCCT
The DNA here is from genome assembly GCA_039000515.1 of Timema cristinae. Classification (NCBI taxonomy): domain Eukaryota; kingdom Metazoa; phylum Arthropoda; class Insecta; order Phasmatodea; family Timematidae; genus Timema; species Timema cristinae. The sequence goes on from JBCFYV010002495.1 coordinate 19,596, forward strand.
TTTAAATTTGACTTATGAAAGACAATTTTTGTAAGGGTCACCTCTCCCTCCATGGTTTAAACTTGGGCTTCGGGTTCCTAAATCGCCACTACAATATTTTGATAAGGGAAAGCATGTGCTTTTTAAACCCCTAAAAACATATAACAAACAAACAAAGGCCACAAAAAATTTAAATGGGGTTACTTTTTTATCTGGGTTTTATTGATGCTGTTTGTTTGGGCATTGGCCTTGGGTTGAGGTTACCTTATTTTCCCAACCCACAATAAACACATTTCCTGCACCGCTTTCATTGATTTTTGGGACGGTTTCTCGAAACATTTTTTCACTCACTGTAGGGCGTTGTTCACAAATAATTGACCAATATTGTGTTCAATCAAATTGTTTCTGATAAATACAGTTACCAAACAACAACAAAACCCCTAACACCCATTTTTTTCTATGTTAAATATTTAACAAAAAAAAAAGGGGAGAATTTTAATGAAATGGCTTTTAACATAAAACTTTTTTTAAATATAAAACAATTACCTTTTACACATACAGAAATAAAAAAAATTTACTAATAAAACAGAAAACACCCCAACACTTTGGCAAGCCGAAATCCTATGGATTAAAAGGGCGGGTGGGGGGAAAAGGGGGGAACCCAAAAACCCCTCAAGAAACCGTTTAAATTTATTTTAGAACTTGCTAAACAATGGTCAATACAAGTTTTAAATTACATTAATGTTAATTTTGATCATAAAAAATTTGGATAACACAAACAAAGTATCAATAGCAAAAAAGGGTTAAAAAAAGTGAAAAGGTACAAAAATTACCCCCTTTGGGTGGCCCTGTGGTCTAACACGCACATCGTGTTGGATTTGACTGCCGAAGAGGGGGTTTTCAAGGGTTCAATCTCGGCGGGTGCACTGAGGATTTTTTTTTTTACTCCCCCTCCACACAAAACGGGCTTTTCCTCTAAATTAAACCTTCCCTACCCAAACCCCTTTTGAAATTATACATAACATAACCCGAACAAGTTGTAGGGGGGGGGTGAAAAACCCAAAAAAACAAAAATTCAAATGCTTTCATTATAAAGCTATTCTCGTTAAGTAATTTAAAGAAAACTAAATTAATGCACAAATGCTTCTAAACATTGCAACAGTTAGCATATTTTGGCCATATTATGAATAAACATATTATTATCTAGCTTTGATTTGGGGTTGTTATTATGTAAGTTCAGCAACTTAAGTGAAGGGGGATGATAGGGCATCCATATAAAATTGAACAAGCCCTTTCTATTAATTGAAATTTCAAAAAAAAGGGTTAACCAAATTTTTACAAACGAATACTTTTTTTAAAAAATTAGGATTAAAAACATAAATTAAAAAATTTCCCCAAAAGTTTCCCTCTTTCCTTCTATATGGGGATGCTATCTGTATAATCATCGTTTGTGTATAAATTTTAATCGGTAAATAAAATATTTTTTATTAAAATAACAACTCAATTTTTATTTGTTTGGGTTTTGGGGCTCAAAGTTGTAATTATAAACGATTTTCCCCGGGTTTATTAACATTTGAGATCATATTTCCTTTTTTTTAGTTTACTTGATTTTTAAATTATCTTTTAAGAACGGGCCCTGTTTTTTTTTTTTATTTCATTTAGCGAAGGTCAAGGGCAGGTCTGAATTTGGGGGAATATTGCGTATAAAAAAATGCAGGTGCAGTGAGCCAAGCCCAGATTTTGTTTTTGCGCTCCCAAAAATAATTTCCCCATTTGGGCGATGGGAAAAAAATTCGAGAGTACTTTTTTTACGGGGGTTTACATTTAAAAAGGGTAAAAAAGCTTTGGGTTGCGACGCCATTGAAATGAACCCTCTTGAGGCTTGAGAGTGACTCCTCTCTTAATGTTGTAGATGTGGCAGAGATGTAATAAAAACACAGGGATTGCCTAACAGTGTTCAAATGAATACAATATTCTACAGTTATAAAATAAGTGCAAATAAAACTTAACATATATAAATTTCGAGAAGTCTTTAAAATCAACAATATCACCCAATTATATAAAAATCTGAAAGTATATATATAATTGTTACAAAAAGGCCTCAAAATGGGGGTTTTAAAGAAATGGAACAAAAGATTTTTTTTTTTCTTTAAATTGCATTCAAAGCGGGGGGTGACTATAAGAAACATTTTAAATGTTTCACGTTACATATTAAAGCGATAAGGGGGCCCTTTTTAAAAATTCTCACGTGGAGATTGCTTTTTAGTCAAATTGAAAACAAAAAAAAACTTCAAAACTAATAGCCTTTTATGAAAACTTTTAACTAAAAGTCAGTGGGGTTGTTATTTAAAAAATTTTCCCAAAAAAAGTTTTTTTTAAACTTTTAGTTCAATATTTCGCCCCCCTGCAACCCTCTATGGTATATTACTGAAAGGATTTTGTATACCTTACTTTTAACCCCTTCCCCTCAAAGAACTTTGTTTCACTCTAATATGTATGATAATCCAATGAAGTTTTCAAAAAAGCAAGTGACAATTTCACACTTGGGGAAAAAATTTTGACGCAAGATTCATCAACGCTGTCTTTTTCCCATATTTCCCTCTTCACAAAAGTTTCGGTTTAAAATCAATATTGGGCAAACCTCAGTTTTTGGGATAACTTTTTAATGTAAAACTTCAAATTTTTTTTATTTTTTTTGAAATAATTCCTTCTTTATTTTATTTATTAGAAACTGAAGGGTTTCTCATTAAAATAGATATTTTAAGAACAGCCGTCCTCCAGTTAAACAGTTTCGAAAAAACTGTTAGACCAGGGCAGGGTGTTGTGCTCGGTGTGAGGTGCCCTGCTCACAATCTTTTGGCCCCAGGGGGACATGTGGTGAGACAAGCCCTCCCGCCATTAATCTCGTTTTATAAACCCAAAACTGCTCTTCTTTACTTGATAGCTCCTCATTGTCCTCATAGGGGTTTTTCTGACCTTTCCATTTTCACTGCTTCCAGGTAAATTTTTGGAAGTGCCGGGGAAACAAACCCGGGCCCCCGAATTTGTAGCTAGGAAAATCGGCCCCTAGACTATAGAGTCTCTTAGGCCATAGGGGACTTTTTTTTATAAAATCTGCCATATGTATTCAAATTTTTAGCCTTTGACAGAGAATTTCAATTAAAATGATGATGTTTCAAAATATTATAAATTATAACCCCCCCATTTTATTAATTTTTTTACTTAAATTCTAGAGCCCTTAGGTTCGTAGAACATTGAATTGAAGCTCAGAGAGGGTCACACACTTTTTTTTTGTTGGATAGTAAAAAGGGTGTAGAAGTGAAGAGTGAACACATTTTTAAAAAACTTGTTCCTTTTTAAAAAGATGAGAGTAAAAATTTTTATATCTTGTTATTAAATTTTTTCTTTTTTAACTGAGCTTGGCTAACCAAAAATTTTTTATGAATGTAAGAGGGAAAAACAAAACTGATTATATCAAGTAAAAAAAAAACTTTTAGTAAAATGTAAAAAGGGATTTAAAAAGTATCAATGTTCCCCTATAGTTAGCAAACCTTTTTTTCATTAGGAAGATTTTGATGGTTGTTTTTTAGGGAACCTACGATTGCTTTACAATTATTGGGTTTTTGACACACAATGCGCAAGATTAATGAAAACAAAATTTCAATTATCGTGTAGTCTGGTTTGAATGTAAAAACGAAACCAAAAGAGGTTCTGAAGCAAACACTTTAGTAAAAATGCTGAACCTTTTTTAAGTATTTATGACATCATTTAGAAAAACTTCCGGAAAACATTGATAGAATAAATTTAAACTTTCAAGGACCTGGTATTATTGTGTCCTCCTAAACTTTGGGTTGATGTTTGATTTTGAAACAAATGGAAAAAGAATTTGCTTCAAATTTTATTACAAAGATGCAAAAAAATTAGTGTAAAAGGAAGAGGTTATTTATGAACAATAGGGAACGATACCGAATTAAAAGCAAAAAAACTCATTTAGATTTTTTTTTTTTTTTTTTTGACAACATCACGGAAATGAAAAAAAAAATCATAAGGAACACATTTGATAAAATATCTTCATTTTTAAATTTCCCAAAAAATCTTTTTTGAAAAGTTAAAAGTTTTAATCCAAAAAAAAATAGTTAATCAATAGCTATTGGTCAGACTTTGAAAAAAGACTTGGTTAGGGAATTTTTGAGTCTTGCATTGTACAGGAGACAAAAAATATAATAGAAATGAAAAAAATCACAAAATAACTTGTTTTAATTTCTCTAAATTTTATTCACAATGAGGATTTCTTCCGATAATTGGGTCAAATGGAGGAAAGAGATTATTAATAGTTAAATAAATCAAGAACTGTAGCAGCCCTTTCACCTATTGACTTTAAATCTTAGTACAATTTGACTTAATATGAACTTTGAGAATGTACAACAAGATCTGGAAAAAAAAAACTTTTTTTAGAAAAACTAAAGTTTTCCTGGATTGTGGTTTTTATTTAAATATAGTTTTTTTAAAAGTTGGGGTCATCCTCTAAGTTTTACCTATTCAAAATTCATAGCAGAGTAGATTACTTTAAAACAAAGACTAATAGTATAATTAAAGAAAATATTTAATTTTTTAAAAAAATTTTTAAAAAAATTCCATTTTAGGAAACAACTAAAAAAAAAATAAAACTCCATTCCGCCGCACCCCCCATCCCTTTCCCTAGTACTAATAACCTTTCGGCCATGTTGAGAAGACCTTGTTTCCCTTCCTTTTTGTCATTCCTTTTCCAATCCATATTCATATAATTCAAATAAAATTCAAAATAAATTTTAATTTTCTACCATTCATGTCACAATATCCGGACATAATATCTTCCCAAAAGTATAATTCTTGGACTTCTTATATGGGAATTTTTACAGAAGGGGCTTCTCTCATTTTATATAACACGTTTTAAATTTAATTTTTCATTCAGTTTCCTTTAATCACCCCAAAATGGAAAACCAATTACATTGTTTTTAATACCTGGGAAAAAATTTTATTACTAATTTTTTTTTTCTCGTATTATAATTTATTAACCTTCACTAACTTTTACGTTAACCCATTTGGGTAACGCATTTTTTTTAACTATTATTTTCCCTTTGGGGGTTTTTTTTCTTTACAGACTGAGGATGAGCCCTCGTGCTCGAACATGTCGTATAAAAAAAGTTGTAGCACTTTTAGCATAACCAAAAAAGGGAAATACAGATAAGGGAAAAAATTTAATGTTTTTTTATAACTTTTTCTGTCAAAACTCAATATAATACGAAATATGCATGATCCAACCCCTTTGTTTTTAGAAATGTTTTAGGGAAAATTTTGACTCAAAAGTCACAAATTTTTAAAATTTTTGATTTTTTAGATATTTTTTTAATTTCAAATTTTCCTATTTTAAAATTTATCATAACTTTAATTAAAATTACCAAACTCTTTTAAAACATTTAATACGTGAAAATTATTATATTAAAACATTTATTCTTTCACGTTTAGATAATACAAATTGTACAACCTAATTTTATTCAAAAGAATTTTTTTTAACTCGTAATATTAAAGTTCCTTACAAAACAATTAAAAAAAGTTTTTCAAAATGTATTAATAAAAATAAACCAGCCTTTTTAAAAGGGAAAGTTTGACTGGCTTAAGATATTTTTGGATAGGGAGAGTACAGCATAGCTGTGGGGGCTGCTCCCTGTGTGCCCTAAAAAAAAAAAATAAAGGTTATGTTGTATTTAAGGTGTTTTTTTAGTAAATTTTATATCTTTTTTATGTATGTTAAAGTTTATCGCAAACGACTCGTCAAAAATGAAGGGCCGAGTCCAGTTTTGCCTCGACGGTGGGATAATCCACGTTTTTCAGAATAAGGGAAATACCCAGCCCTCGCGACGAGAGAACCTTTGATAAACGTTTTCTTGGGGATAAAATTTTTGAGTAACGTACACGATCTTTAAGGTAACCGTTAGTTCCTCCAAAAATGATAATGGGTAGTATCAAACAGCGTACGTGTTCCCCATTAATTCTCTACCCGGGCGTGATCCTTGTTGCTACATTAAATGTATGTATTTTTCGAGCCGCTGTAAATATTCGACTATTAATGTACGCGCTATATAAAACAACAGTACGTGTCATGAACAAGAAGGGAGGGGGATTGTTTTATAAATAATAAATAATCTGCCGTTTGAGTGCATATACCCGGATACCTTTCTGAGACCAGGAACCCAATTATAAAAACTTTTAAAAGAGATGATCGGGGAAAAAACAGTTAATTTTATGTAAAGAACTTTATCGCCTACCCAAGGGGAAAAATCTTGCGATGTATAACCCAGATCACTACTTACCGAGGGAAAGGGGAAAGATTACCCCACTTGACTCGAACTTATGAGAAAGCCGCTGGGGTTGCCAAAACGATGAAAAAAAGTCAATTGGGATCAGGTTTTAAGAAAAAAGGTCTCGCGTCAAAGGGTGTAAAAACGGCGTTCTACACTACCGTGGGGGAAAAAAAGGGGGGAATCTTACCTAAATGGGCCCACGATCGCCTGCTCGGGCCCCTCGCGGAAATGCGGGGAAACACGAAGGGTGGAGAAGGCGAATACGAAACAATTGAACGAGGCTCAGAGACATAAACTTTCCTCGGGGATCCCCATGTGAAAAAAGGGGTGTATTTAAACCTTTCTCAAAAAATGACACCTAAAAAGTGACCTTACTGCATGGAAACATGCAATAAGCTAAAAAGTTAAAAATCCCCTTCTTTAGGAAATTATTTTCTGGAGGCGTTTTAACCAACGGTCCACCTTGGAAGATAAGAACGCCATCATCATTCGATAAGAAAAAGCGGGAAGGGGGTCATTGGGGAGGTTTAAAAAAATCGTTGGCGGGGGGAATACTTTAAAAGTTTTCCCGATCAAAAACCACTCGAACTATACATATCCCGGGGAATACCTTCACCTTAAACATACATGGTTCTAGTATGGGACGCTTTGGGATCTTTGTTTAGCTTTTCCCTTTTACTCGCGCTGAAGTTCGATCTTTTTAAAATGTCTATGACGCTTACACTGACGGGCAAGTTTGAAACGATGGAGAATTATTCCCCCATATCCTGTCGGAGAAAATCCGAAGAAAAATTTCTCGGACTGATCAATCGGCAATGTTCAATTCCAACGAAATCGACGAACTAATAATAAAATTTTATGCGACGGGGAAAGGTATCCGTCCCCCCGAGTACCCATAAACTTTGAGGGGTTAGACCGTTATGCGAAGATAAGCTCGGTAGCTGAGGCTCTCAATCATCGGTGACCCAGACGAGTTAAACACTTTCAATGGCCGATTTAAATTTACCCGACCTGGTACGTTCCACCCTGCTAGGGTTTTGATTCCGTCATTCTTCCCGCGAGAAGACCACAATCTAGCAAACCGGAAAACCTTCACGTAACGTGATCCAGTAGTATGTAGTCTCGCTAGTGGGGCCTCAACGTAAAACCCAGTCATCTTGTACGAGTTCAGCATGACCTCCCGCCGGGCTATAAGATAGTGGGAAACAGCGAACAATTAAATTTTCCTTCCGTAAAGGAACAGAAAAAGGGTTTTATCGAGTCGCTTTTTGATGAATGAGGATTTGTCAACTTTAGAGACGAGACGATTCGCCTCACATTGAAAAAAGCCGGCGGTGAATGGGACTCGTACAGATAAAACAGATACGTCTTCCTCGAAACATTTAGAGAAGAACAGTGAAGTGTTAACACCCGCAAATAAAATCTAAAATAAGACTCTAGGTTACTCGTTACGAAAAAAATGGATCCTATCGGGGTATTCTAACATTGTAGACTCTGACTTTTTTTATACGGCCTTAACCAGTTTCCAGTACTTCCTACCCCGTATATTCCCCGGGCCATATCAATGGGGGGGAGCTTAGGATATTATCCAACAAGAAGGATGTACTCGTTTTCCTACCGTTTTCTCCCACATATAAAAAAAAGACTACTCTGAATCGGGGAACCTGGGAAATACTTCAAGGATTGTTAATAACGGGATTTTTCTCTATTTCAAAATCGCCTAAGAAATATTTGGGGAGGAAAATTTATCAATCGGAAAATTTGGGCATTTCACTCGGCTTAAAAATATTATCTTAAGGAATGGGGCAACTCATCTTTCAAACGTGGGTTTTGGGCTTAAGGAGTGATGTGCCCGCAGAAAAGGCATCTTTGAGTATGGTCCCTTTAGTCAATATAAATTCGTTGAAGACTATTCTCGAATATGATCAAAGCAAACAAGAACTGATACCGTTCGTTCGATTACCGACAACAAAAGCTTTTCAAAACACCCCCTCCCCCCGCAGAGAACACTGTTAAATAAAATATCTTAGCTTGTACCGTATATAAATACCGGCGATATTAATCGCTCAACCTGCTTAATTTCATCACGAGGGGAAAGGGCATCGAGCTACCCTTTTCCCTACTTGGAAACTGTCAGTACCCTAAGTACTACCCCCTTTTTAACATGATTGTACATTGAAAACGTCAAATTTGCTGGAAAAAAATTCGTTACGTTTTTTCGTTTTTCAGACGGGACCAATAAACGACGGCGGCAGATAGAATGTTTTTGTCATTGTAATTTACGTAATGCTAAACTCTCCCAAAAATTTTATCAAAGTACCTAGAAATTTAATTTTGGGCTTTAAACAATATTCCTTCTCGAAATTTTTACGAAAACTATGTCAATTTCCGACTTCTACTACGGGAAAAAACGCCCCTTTACCTTTTCTGACCCTCCCATTTCAAGTCACCACCCATAATCGCTTTCGTACAGCCGACAGGGAAAATACCCTCAAGGACGGTATGAAACGTGTCGTATAACGTTTTGATAAGGGGGAAAAATCCCCCCCAAACACCAAGGGTTCTGTTCATAACACTTAAATGGTCGCTATAACCCTTCAAGCAGTGCGTCAGCAAAATGACACATAAATGGTTTATCATTCTCCGATTGGCATATTTTTATCGACGTGCAATGGCACTCGAGTGAGGGGCAAGAATCACTTTCCCGGGTGGACTTCTACATTTCGAACCCTTTTTTTGACGCCACTAGAAGTTTCTTTCCCCGTTCAAATTTACTCCTCTCCGCATCGAGTAGGGGAATTAAATTGGGGAACCGATTTTTATCACGGACTGTCTTGGTATGACGTAAATAAGTTTCAATCTTCGTTCTATCATAATTTCTCATTAGAGGGTACACTTCACGACCATCGTTCTATATTAAGTAACAGAAAAGGTTTCTTGCTACAGAGATCACCGACGTCGATAGTGACAAGTTCAATTTTTCGAACTAGTGACTCGGGTTTTCCTTCTCAGTAAGCTTAAAAATCTGCACGACTAGATAAGTGTTCCACTCATTCCGAATAATTTCTCGTGCGCTACCCGAAATGTCCGACTACTCCCCCGAAAGGTTTTAAAAGTTTTTAGTCTGATTAGACAAAAAGTTTGCGATTGCCATAGTGCATACAAACTATACGAGTTCGGGCATTCCCCCACTCTTCATACATAAACCCTTTATAAACGAGTATAAAAAGTACATCGTTTGATAAGTTATCATGTTTCTGCGGGCAAGATAGGGTTACACCTCAGAAAGAAGAAACCATAACGATTCAAACGTAGGCGGAAAAAAAAATGAAAACTTTCGAGGGAAGTGGTCAAGAAGTCTACAAGAAGAAAAAGAAACTTTAAGCGAGTAAAAGGGTTTTGTAAAGGGAAAAACCAGACCGTTTTAAAACTGCAGAACAGTCTTTATTTCTCACGTTTAACCTCCTTAACCTTTTGAAAAATCACACCGCATCGATCTTGAAGAACGATTTTCCGGGGCCCACCATTAGAAGGTGTCGGGGGCAGCAAACCCGTGTCAATTTCCCCCTTTTTTGAATATCGACTTTTTTCCGAACTTGAATCTGCTTTCAAAGTAAAGGTGTGTTTCGTGAAAAGAAATGTTCGTGCCTACACGAAGGATTTTTATTTTAACGTGAAAATTTAAACCCGAAAACGATATCAAAACGGTTTTTTTTTTACTTTTTCATCGATCCTTCTTTGGGTACTCCTTAAGATTTTTTGAATTGGAATTATCAAAGCATGTGTTTTTTAAGATTTTTCTTTGTTTATTCTTTAGAAGGAGTATTTTTAAACAATTAGGGGATAAGTTTTGGAATTTATCAAACTTTTTTTTTTCTTTGGAAAAAAAATGAATTTAATCAATTAGATAAATCTAAAAAGTATCAAACTTTTTAAAAAAAAAGAATTGATGATATTACTTTTTTTTTTTTTTTTTTTGGGGGTTCTGGGTAGGTGTGTCGGACTTCTATGCTTGTGGTGGGGGTTAATCCCTCCCGGACAGATTTACTGATAACCAAACCCTCCTTCCCTCTGACAAACATCTTGTGAATGGGGGGAATGCCAGGTCTCCCCCGTGGTTCGGGTTCCACGTTAAAACTGTAGGTCATTCATTTCAATTTATAATCACCCACCATTACACATTACGTATGAAGTATAACCCAACGGGGGTTTTAAAACGCGGTCTAAAATAAAAATAATTCTTTTGGGGAGAAAAAAAATAACACAATAACTTTGAAAATTCTTTCAAAGAAATAAAAATAAAATCTTTTACAAAAATTATTTAAAATTTCTTTTTTCTTGGGTGACCTGGTGGTCTAGGGGTAAGGTGTCAATTCTATGCTGGGGGGCCGGGGTTTAAAACCTCGGTCCTGGCACGTTTATCTGATTACCCAAAACCCCTTTCCCTTCACCTCTTAAAACATTTTGTGATTGTGGGGAATGCCAGGGCCCCCACCGGTTCAGATTTCCCGTTAAACGTAGGTCTCCCCTTTCACCTCACAATACCCACCATTACACTTTGGGAATGCGTACAACCCGAAAAGGGTAGTAAGAAAATGTGCTAATAATAATAAAATAATATACTTTTTTTTTTTTCATCAATAAGATAAAGTTTTCAGAACTTGAAAAAAAATTTAATCATGAAAATTTTTCGTAACATTTAAATTTTTTTCCAAGTCCTTAAAACTTAATTCATTTTTTATCTTCTTCTTTAACAAGAGTGAAAAAGTTGCAGACTTAAAAAAAAATTTTTCTGGTCATGATATAATGGTTAATAGCTACTTTTAAAATTATCTTAATTATTAGTTTTAGACGCACTGAAAAAAGTTTTTTTAATCACTTACACTTTTCACTTTTATCTTAGACACACTTTTGCAAGAGACGGAGGGGCTACCCACACTGTATTCTATTACAGTTGGGGGGAAGTTTTTATCCTGCTCACTTTTAGATAAGGTACCAGGAGAGTATTGACTTTTACGCGTAGGCAAGGTGACCCCCTTAAATTTTGAGTATAAAGTTTGAATCCTACAGCTCTTATTTAACGACCTCTCTCATAACTAATTTTAATTAGTCAGAATATTGCATAGCCTCTAATGAAAGCGTTTTTAAACGCGCTAATTTGACCCCTTTTGTGCTTGCCTCTCCTTGTACCACGAACGAATAGGTTTTTGGACTAAACCTATTAAACCCGTATTGATCCAACCCGAGTCTCGCTTTTAGTTTACCCCGCATGCCTTTATTTATAGAGGGCCCCCCAAACATTATCTTTTCCTAGTAGAGGTGTCAAGGTAGTCGTTAAATTTAGGATAAGTCCTGGTACACCTCGACAGTTAAGTAATAAGGAGTGAGTCCCAATCTAGTACTGAAGTTTTAAGAAACCGGTGGGAAGGCGGGAACCTAACCCCGGGGAATGTAGACCGACATGATACCCCCGAAATTTTTCCTATGGAAACCCGCATAGTTCATCAGTCGAAGTAAATCTTTGTGGTTCCATATCGATGATGACCAGGTTTTTTCCTCATGATCGTGTGGTTTTTAAAGTTTGAGTTGGGTTTAGGTTTCCCCCTCCAAAAACCCTCCCCAATTGGGACGATCTTTTTCGTACGGTAGGCCTTCTTTTTGGATAAAGACGACCCAATTGGCTTTTCATCGTTTTAAAAACTGTTTTCAACTGATTGCCGCTTTTTCCTCCTACACGTTTTTCCTGTATAGGGGCCATCCATGGATTGCTTGAAACTGAGACTTGTAACTCCCTTTAGTTTCTAGCTTTAAATGACAGAGTGAATGAGACCCGCTCTTACGGTAAAAGTCGTTTAAAAATTTCTTATTTCCCCCCGGGTTAATCCCTTTGGGGCAGAAAGGCAAGTGGGAAAAGGGATCTTGAAAAATTCAGATATTCAAGATCTACTTAAGATATCCCGTCAGGGAAACGTCCTCTAACTTTCGCACATCCAATCGGTTATTTCTCCATCGAGCCATTGAACCCTCATAAGTAGTGAGGACAACTTTTTAAATGACAGGTCCATTCACGTCTAAAAAACGAGTGGACTCGGATTGGGTCGGTCTTTTTCCATATACCGATTATTCACCCAAAAGTGCGATTTCCCCAAAAAAATACTCCTCCCTCAATACTCCCCGATGAAAATTTATTTTGTCACACATCGATTTTTTCGAGCCGTCCCTGTTATTCTCAATAGAGTTGGTACGCAAAAAATGGGCGTAAAAAGACCATCCAGGATCGGTTTATAAGTCCCCATCAAAATCGTGAAAATCTCAAGAGGCCCAGCCAGTAAAATCACGTCCGATAAAGGTAGAGGTTCGAGAGTCCCAGAGAGTTTTACATTCGAACATTCTCCAAAACCCCGACGATGATCATATTTTCTTAGAGATAGACTATCCGTGATCGCGTTGTAAAATTTATCCTTTCCGGTAGCGAGCCCTTTCCGCCGTCCAAGAATTTAAATATCATAGGGAAACACCCTTTCGAGTGACCATTTTCCCGGGGTTTACGAGAACGCCTCTCCCGTAAGGATCGGGCTCTCTACTTTTCCCAACAAGCGATTCAAGAAGGAAAAAAATTTTCAAGAAAAGTGTGCTTGGATTATACGCTCGGTGGTTGAATTATTGTAATTAATATTGCATACGCATGACTACTTCCACGATAAACTCCCCTCAATGACAATGATCTATAAAAACTTTTTTTCTTTCTCCCAAGGCTTTTCACAAAAAGGAATGAGACTGATTAGGCAGCTCTTTGTCGGGTTTAGAGGCTCTCGGAACGATACAGATAGTAGTCTAGTACCGGTTTGCCGTAACTACAGTGCCCAATGAACTGATCTGTACAACTCATCCCGTGAAGCGGTGGGACTCGTTTGAGCTTAGCGAAATTACATTTTTGTAATACCTACAGAAAAAGCGACATGACGCTGTAGTTTCAGTAAAGAAAAAATTTTATGTCGGATCGCACGTCTCTATCGGACGAGTAACCTCCGGGGCCCCATATAGATAAAACCGTTTTCCCAATTTCTGCTTATACTGGGAGAAAAGGAGGAATTTACCTCCACCAAATTTTATGCATATCTTTATGCTTTTCAAGTTTTTTTTCGTCAGAAAAAAAGGTCAAACACGATCGCAAAAATACCCCACTGCTCTCTTATGTTAACGCAGTTGCGGGTTTATTAAACCGGGAAAATTTTTTTATCCCGCTGAAATGATAAGTTTTCCCTTCCATGCACTCTTACTGAATAAATAACATGTCTGGGCGTTCCCCAGCACTGACGTGTACAGGGAAAAATCACTAGGTTTTAAGGGTTTTCGTCGTGTCAATATAAGTGTCCCTTATCGTCTTTCGTTGTATACATTTCGAATATATTGTTAACCTATCGAAGGTTCGAAAAATCATTTCGAATGGAACGGGATTCCTCAAGTTTCAGCAAAAGTCTCAAAATTAGGGTACAATGGCAAACGTTTTGGGCTACCCATAGGTTCAAAGAGGCACGTCAAAACAGATACGGGGGAAACAAAGCCCCTTTTAAGATTGTACATTTATCAACGCTCTCGGTTGGTATTATTTTAGGGATTTGAAACCCAGCCCCCTCGATAAAGCTGAGTTTTTTTAGATATTGATTTCATTTCCAACTGCCCTCATATTCCATCTCGAGTCTCTAGAGACGAAAGCCTCAATCTGAGGGAAAAAGTGGGAAGATCAGTTTTTTTGTTATCGCCCTTTAAATTGCTGGAGTAAATAACATTTTTAAAACTAACTTCGGTAGGGTGCCCAAAATTTCAGATGAGGGTGCAATTTCCTTTTTAAAGTTATTTTTTAGAATTTTTTTTCCACTTTGCGTAAATTTCCCACACGCAACGAGAAATGTACGGATCCTCATAGGATAAATTCATTTGGGAAAAGAGACTATTTATGCGTCGGGGTATGCCGTTCAATAATTTGATAGAGATCCCACGGTTTCACTAAAAGTCTAAACTGTAAATCTTTTACCTAGGTTTTGCACAAAAGGCATAAGTTATTGTACTGTTTCTTCTATATCGTCCTTCCCAGTATCATCTCTCGAGGGATTAATCTGCCCGGTATATGTTCTATGTAAGCATTAAATACCTCCCCACCCGTGAGCGATATAATGTCGTGAGAATTTAAATTAAAATTTTCTCATTAAGCTTTAAATTTATTAGGGTTACACCTTAAACCCGTTAGTCTGCCGGGGTTTCGATATAAAAGGGAAAAACGGGCTTGTTTTTTAAGGTTTCAACATGGTTCTAAGGTCGCACTATGCTCTGCAGGCATCAAAAAACTACCCCTCAATCATTAATCCTTTCTTCTGCACGGCTGCTCAAATCTCTGAGTGACCCGAAAAAGCTTAAAAACAAGAGCCGTAGTTAGTTTTTCAAATACCAGCCCTGAACTATATATTTAATATTAGCAAGCAAGCAATTTTTAAATATTGAGAGAATTTAAACCCTAAAGTTTTAACATTTAGTTCAATATTACATAACCTTTTTTTTTAAAAATTAAAACCATAAAACGATATAAGGACATTAATAATGAAGAATAGGTTTTTTTTTACTATTATAAAAATTTCGAAATAATTTTGGGTTTTAAATTAACCTGTAAAACGATACAAAAAAACTACGTAAACCGTTTTTCCCCACACACACACCCGCGTCACATCTTTTATAAACAAGAAAATTTGAAATGAGTTAAAAAATTTGGTTTACCTATGTAACTTGCCCTTTTTGGGGATAAAGAAAAATAATTAATCTTATATTTTAAAAATTTAATTCATATTTGACTCCCATAAAGTGAATTTTTTTTAAAACGCTACGAACGTAGCATACGATTCATATATTGTAATGGTGCTTGAAAATAAAAACTAGTCTTAATACAACTAATCTTCTCTGGGTGAAGTATAATGACTTGTATATGTCATAGTTCATCTCACCCATATGTCCATGTGAAGCTCATGTCCCATCTGCGTGTGAATCATTCAAGGGTTGTTTTGACGATGTGATTAAATGTATACTTTCTTTTAGCGGAGGAGAGAGGATATATTCTTTTAAGATTATTACAGTCCCATAACCTATCTGTTAACCTCCAGGATCAATAACGCTTGCCTCGTAAATGCACACATGTCCATAAAGATTATTACCACTCATATTATTTATAATCAATTAAGCCTGTGTCATTCACCCAAGACTGAGGGACTTTTCTGGGTACAGTATAATGACTCAGGAACGTCAAGTACATCTCACACAGATATCCACGTGAAGCACGTGTCCCAACTGCGTGTGAATCAATTCAGCCGTAGCAGGTTGTTTCGACGATGCGATTAAATGTATGCATTATTTTAGCGGAGAAGATTATTACAGCTCTAGAACCTAACTGTTAACCTCCAGGATTTATAATGTCTACGTCGTAAATGCATACACGTGCTAAAGATTATTACCATTCGGTATTATCCAGAATCAATGACGCTTGTGTTGTTCCCCCAGAGACCGAGGGACACCCACACAATATTAAAGCTTGAATATTGCACCTTGTGCTTGCGAGAGAAAAGAGTATGGATTATTACAGTCCTAGAAGCCATCTGTTAACTATAAATATCCCCTCGCCTAAGTTTACATGTACTAAAGATTATTATCACCCAGTTTCATTCAGGATCAATGACGCTTGTGTTGGAAGAGTCGTTTACCAACACGATTAAGACTAAGAGGGGGGGGTCACCCGGTATTAAGGCACCATGCGCATGCGAGAGAAAAAAAGAGAACATCCACACACGTCTTTAACACTATCCCGTACAATTTCAATGACGACCTGTTTAATTTTGCGTGATTGCAATGAATGCTCAGAAACACATGTGTATACTCCGGATCAATAACGCGCGAATGAATACTCTCCTCGAGCGCATTCACCACCGCGCGCCCACCTCCCTCTGAGAAACATCCGTACGCGAGAGTCACCGGCCCTCCCAATTCATCTCCTGGTCCATCCACAGCTTCCATCCCTCGATCGATAACCCTACTACACACACACACACACACACACACAACACCTGGAGATACCACCGTCCTGAAAAAACCGTATACATGCTAAAGGAGGTATAGGTAAAAAAGATTAACACTTCCTGCGCTCACCCCCTGAGATACCACGCAGTCCTGTGTTAAGACTATATTCTGAGAGAGAAAAGAAAAAAAACACAAGCGCGCTCTTCCTGAGCACGTGCTGCCGGACCCTCCCAAATTCATCATTACACACCCTCCCCCTGAACCATCTCACCCTCGAGAAGCATGATCGATAATTACCCATATACACCCTCGGAGATACCACTGTCCTGAAAATCGTATGCATGCTAAAGGGGTTATAAGAAAAAAAAAAAACGTCTTTCCCGTTATACCCCTCTTACCCCTGAGATCCCTTGGTCCTGTGAATATCACTTATGTCTCACTATTGGGGGCTTTAAGATAGTCCCAGATCCCCAAGATAAAAACAAGGGGCTCAAGCCCCTGTCTCCCTTATTCCAGAGCCCCTGGGAAGGGAAGGATTTTTTTTTGTTGCATCTCCTTTTCCTACAACCCAAGATGTATAACATAGTCTTATAATATTGTATATTCTTTTATTCAGCTTAGGTTCTCATTCCTCTAAGATGATGAGTAAAGGTTAATGAGTATTTTTAATATGTACCTAAAGAGTGAGAGAGTTGTTGGTCTTGAATGATTATTGATTAAATATATTTGAAATATGAATTAGTATATACCTTAGATAATAATACATTCAGCAATGAACAAAGAACGATTGGGGAAAAAATAAAATAATACAATTATCTTTAAAATGAGAGAGAGAGAAGATGAACGGTAAAGTCAATGGGCATCTTTAAACTGGGGGAAA
>JBCFYV010002496.1:0-32314 GCA_039000515.1 Timema cristinae
TTTCACATAAGTACCAGTATCTCCATGCTGCTATTTCAGGGCACTCGATCGAAAGTTTTCTTTTTGAGCGACATTTTTCCATTTAAAGACCAAGCTTTTATTTGTTTTTCGCAAATAATCTATGCTTCAATATATTATATCATTCATCACTTTTAAGAGCTAATTACAATTTATTAAATGTCAGCACAATTTTTATTATGATATGAAATTCGTGGACTTTCCTACAAATTGATGCTTTCGTGAAATCGTTTATAAACATCCTTTTACTACGCTATTTAAACTTTACTTTCAGACCAGAAAGGTCAAGTGTCCTCTAGAAACAAGGGAACATTTACATTCCCTCAAAATTGTTTTTACTCTACTTAAAGCTTCACCTGTGGCTTCACTCCTACAATCAACTACAATATAGTTTAACTTCTGGGTCCAAGCAAGATATACTAGGGGGGGGGGGGCTGGATATAAACAAGATATACTAGGGCAGGCTAGCTATAAACAAGATATACTAGGGCAGGCTAGCTATAAACAAGATATACTAGGGGGCTGGATATAAACAAGATATACTAGGGGAGGCTAACTATAAACAAGATATACTAGGGGAGGCTAACTATAAACAAGATATACTAGGGCAGGCTAGCTATAAACAAGATATACTAGGGGGCTGGATATAAACAAGATATACTAGGGGAGGCTAACTATAAACAAGATATACTAGGGGAGGCTAACTATAAACAAGATATACTAGGGGAGGCTAACTATAAACAAGATATACTAGGGCAGGCTAGCTGTGACGTTGTCACAGACATAATGCAAACATGGACGATCTAGCTCACCTGATCTGGTCCCCTTTGACTGGGCTGGATCTCGACTTCATGAAACACGCACACTCAACTCCACTCAACATCACGCGGCTTACTGACCGCCCGTGGCTCGAGGCCCGATTAGAGCAAGACTCGGACAATAGAACATCGAGATGCGCTAACCCGTATGCGCTGACGGTTGTGCTCGAGTGAAACAAGACTCATCCACCGGCGCGTGATTTGAAATTATCACGAGAATCGTCGAGACTTCTCCCGAAGCGACGTACACCCCTCTCCCTTCACCCCAGTGTGTTCCCGCCGTTTGTGAACACGTGATTGACTTTGTACTGTATATAACGGCTGGACTGTGTAGTGATGTCACTCATTTCTCTGCACTCGATTAGGTGAGACACTTGTCTTAGATTTAGACGTAGGTTGCTGTTCGACGTATTCTAAATTATGTTTGGGTTAAAATTGTTCAAAATTTAAGTTTCGACTTTAAATATAAATCATGATTACTAATAGCTATATTTCTCTGAGACTGCAGGATTTGCCTGTCAGCCATTATGGTTTATGCTCTAGCTTTTTCTTGGTACTTAACGTTGTGTCCGCCTCACGGACGGGTTGGAACTTTGGCATGGCGCCATCTTAGGGCGCTAATGGAACTTTAGCATGTCGCCATCTTGGGGCGCTAATTATTTCTGTTTAACGTGTAACTTACTTAAAATAATTATTCTGGTTGCTAAAGGTTAAAGGTTTGTTACGATTGTAAATTTTTTTAAATTGTTATTCAACTCGGGGGGCGCGAGCCCGTGCACCCAGCACATTGGTCATTATAATAATAATAATTAGATTGGACTAATTTGATTAGGAACTATTGTAACAGGTTAGGTTTAGGTTAATCATTTTCTCTGTTGCGCCTTATAATGGCAGTCTATTATAAACTTCATACTTATGTCAATGTAGTGTCGGCATCGCCAGGTCGTGTAGACATATATATATATTACTTGTATTTAACTTTCTTGCTAGGTTAGTCGCCTTCTGCGAGGGTCAATTTAATTATGTCTACGTTGGTATTAATTGTTCTGTTTTCTCTTAACGACTTGGGGTCTTGCCCCTTTATTTATTGTTTATCTCGGCCCTTATCGGCCAGTCACTCGACTTTCCTAGAGTGCCTCGCTCTTGTATGTCTGCGAGTTGTTTGTTGAATAAAATAAACTCTCTTGTAACTAACCTACCTTTTATTTATAGTAATATGAACCTATCATATCATATGAAGGGGGGGTTACAAGAGAGAAGCTGCGCCACTCTGCTCTCGCAGAGTGGAGTGGGGCACTTAATAGGATATTAGGTATAGTTAGGAGAGAAAATAGCGTCCGCCTGTCTGCAGTATTGTTGGATGATTGATATTGTATTGATTCTTGTTTGTTTATGTTTCATGACTCCGTGACCATGGAGACCACTCCTGCAACTGCCATGTCCACTTTGACCACATCTAAGACTGCTGTCTACCGCCTGAGCCGGGACGAGTTGACAGCTGAGCTGACTTCAAGGGGCGTCTCCTTCCCTCCCAATGCTACTGTGGGTGAGCTCAGATCTAAGCTATGTGGGGAGATTAGCGGGACTGGGGAGGCTGAGACTGACTCGGGTATGGACAGGATTGAGGATGGGAATCCACCCCCTTTAGCGCCAACCGCTCCTCCTCCACCCCCTTCGCTAGTTAAATGTCAGAACAAAGTACTTATGGAGATTTTGAATCGGACCCCTGTTTGCGACGGTCAAGATCACGCTACTCTGTTTAAATTTATGGTTGAGATCAACAGAGCATATTGTCTAAAGTTAGCGAGTGATAGTGAATTTTTGATTCTGTGTTTGGCCAAAACTTCTGGTTTTTTAACCCAGCTGTTCTCCCGTGGGATTCAAAATGGTTTATCTTGGAGATCACTTACTGACCTCATTTTAGAAGCGCTGTTACCCAGTAGGGCTAGAGAAAGGTTATGTAAGGAAGTTATTCACAGGTTTCAATATCCCCACGAATCGTTGAGAGATTTTATTTTATCTATCACAGAGGCAGCTCAAGTTCTCAATAGTGGTCTGGGGGAAAGTGAGATCGTTGATATTATTCTTGAGAATGTGTCGCCCCCCACCCGGCGACATTTTGTATTTACATGTAAGCCCTGTACGGTACTTGAACTTTTCTCTCTAGCATCCTCGATTGAAAACACCCTGCTCGCCGAACAGGAGTATTTAAGTGCGCATGCGCCAGCGGCATTAAACCGCAGACGCACGGGTTCAACTCCCGAACCTATGAATACGGCCTTGTCATTAGCGCCTGTACTACCGGGCGATCGCGATGCTAGCACTCCTAGGGACAACTTCAGGCCTTCGGGTTCTGACGACCGTGCGCCCCGCGACCTCTCGCGCATGAGATGTTTTCGGTGTAGAAGATTGGGTCACGTACAGAGACAGTGTAGATCGGGAAACTTATAGGGCGCGCTCGTAGTCGTGGTCCGGTCGTGCCCACTTGTATTAAACCACGTGCTCCTACTCCTGTAGTTCAGATTCAGGTAGCCCAAAATGATTGTGTTGCTCTTTTAGATACAGGAGCCAGTCACTCATTTATATGCCGTGAGTTTTTGCGCCAGTTAGAGGGTAAAACAAAAATCGATTATAGGTCGATAGGTCCTAAGATTTACGCCGTGGCTAATGGGCAGACTATCTTGGTCGATTGTAAAGTAGTGCTCTCTGTTAAGATAGAAGGATTTGCCTGGAAACGTCCATTCTTTGTTATGCCAGAACTTCCCTTTGATGTTATTCTAGGGACTGACTTCATGTTCGAGACTGGAGTCATACTTGACCTGAGACGCTTAGGAATATCTTTTAAGTTTGAACCTAGTTTGTTTATCCCGTTTTGTGTTGGGCACCATCCTCGCAGGTTGTTCCCCATTGTCGAGGAACGTGAAGCGATAGATCGTTTGATAGCTCGATTCCCTGACGTCATCACTGACAGATGGGGCAAGTGCGACATTTTGCCGTACGACATTGTGGCGCAGGACCACATTCCTGTTAGATCTGGTCCCTACTCCTGTGCACCCCCCAAACTCGAGATATTTAGAAATCTTATCATGGACTTGGAACGAAAGGAGGTTATTCGTCCCTCCAAATCCCCATACGCAAGTCCTGCGTTCATTATTCCCAGGAAAGGTCATGGGCATCGCTTGATTGTCGATTATAGAAAACTTAATAAAAAAATAGTGTTCGACCCATACCCCATGCCTAGCATAGAGTCCGCCTTCCAACATCTTGGCGGAGCCAAATATTACAGCTTGATTGACCTTAATGCGAGCTTTCTGCAATGTGCTCTCTCAGAGTCGTCTAAGAAATTCACCGCGTTTATCACCCCCTGGCAAGTCTACGAATTCAACCGAGTGCCGTTAGGGATAAGTTGCGGGGGGCAAGCGTTGAGTAGAGTCTTAGACCATATTTTGGCGGACCTGAAATACAAATTCGTGTTTAACTACCTTGATGATATCTGCGTTTACAGCAAATCGTTTGATGACCATTTGCGTCATGTTGAGGTAGTGTTGAGGCGCCTGCGCGAGGCTGGGTTGACTGTAAACCCGGAGAAAGTCACATGGGCGAAGAGATCTATCCCATATCTTGGCTATATCATTTCTGAGGGTAACCTGCTCGTTGACCCGGATCGGGTTAAGCCTATCTTGGATTTTCCCGCCCCAAAAAACATAAAAGGGGTATTAAGGTTTCTAGGTATGTGCGCCTACTACGCTAGGTTCATCCCGAACTTCTCTGACTTAGCCAACCCCCTTAACTCCTTGAAGAAAAAGGGTGCCACCTTTATTTGGGGTTCTGCCCAACAGCAGGCTTTTGTTGCGCTTAAGCGCCACCTAGTGTCGCCAGCCGTGCTACGCATGCCTGACTTTTCTCTGCCTTTCCAACTACATGTTGATGCCTCCTCTGTAGCGCTAGGAGCGGTTCTCTCTCAAACGACTTCCGAGGGAAGTAGACCTGTAGCTTTCGCCAGCAGAACTTTGAGCCCTGCCGAAAGAAAGTATAGTATATATGAAAAGGAATGTCTCAGCTGTATCTTCGGCATCGACAAGTTCGCAGACTATCTAGAGCTTCGCCAGTTTGAGTTGTACACTGACAACATGGCCCTCAGCTGGATGTGGAATCACCCGAAACAACTAGGGAAAATTGGACGGTGGGTTTGGAAGCTATCCAGGTTCAAGTTTACGACCCATCACGTTGCTGGGAAGCTTAATGTTGTCGCTGACGCTTTGTCTAGGATGTGTGAGGATAAGGAACCTGTAGGAGAATGTAAGGAGGATGGCTCGTTATTTGTTATCCATACGATTCCCGAATCCTTTATCTCAATCAAAGACCATCAGTTGATGGATCCGTGTTGTAGACAGATCGTTGACAGGATCAAGCGTGGAGAGAGGATTGGGAACTACGAGATCTTTAAAGACCTCTTAGTAGTTCGTGTCAAGGGTAGGATAAGATATTTTGTGCCAGAGAAACTTAGGCCTATGTTACTTAAATATTTCCACGACTCCCTTTTTGGCGGCCATTGCGGTGTCCTTAAGACCGAACGTAAGATTTCTAAGGAATTTTTTTGGCCCTTAATGCCTAGAGACGTTAGAGATTGGGTGCGCAAATGTGAGCCGTGTCAATTGGCCAAACCGGCGCGTAATTCTAAAATAGGGTTTCACTCCGCGGATGTTGCTAAGCAACCGTGGGAGAAAGTTTTTGTTGATTTCGTCGGCCCCCTTACCCGCTCTACCCAAGGGAACACCTCTATACTCGTCGCCATGGACGCCTTCTCTAAATTCGTCATACTCATCCCCCTAAGGAACATGAAGGCAAGGACGACTGTTAATGCTCTGTGCAGGCGTGTTTGGGCGATTTTAGGGACCCCAAGGGTCATAGTAAGTGATAACGGACCGTGTTTCCGTTCTAAAGCTTTCGGAGATATGTGTTTTTCGTGGGGGATAAGACACGTTACCACTAGCCCGTACAACCCATCGCCGAACCATGTAGAAAGGTTTAATCGTAACCTAAACGTTGCCTTGACGATCTTTCACCACCTGGATCACACCCACTGGGACCAGGACTTAGACGTTTTGAACATTGCTTTTAACGCCGCTTTCCATGAGTCAGTCAAAGCCACTCCTTCCTCTATCCTCCTCAATAGGGACCTGAACCACCCGTTATTGTTTAACTGGGATATTGACCCGCTCCTTAATGATGCAGGGGATTGTTCTTATGAAAAGAAATGTGAGGTAGCTTTTTCTAACCTCCTGAAGTCCCAAAGGAAGGTTGCCGCCACCTATAACCGAGGGCGTATCCCTGTCCCATTTAAACTTGGGGACATTGTTGTGTGCAAGTGTTTTCCTCTTAGCTCAGCTGCTGACAAGTCTTCGGCGAAGATGGCGTATAAGTGGAGTGGTCCCTGGTCAATTGAAAGATTTCTTACACCTGTTTCGGTATTGTTAAAAGAAGTATCCGACCCATCTTTGACACGTAGAGCACATGTCAGCCACCTAAAGGCTGCAGGGAAATGAGTCAATTGACCCCGTGCTGTGTGTCGTCTGTTTGTTTAAGTGTACCTTTGTGATTTAATTTTGCGTTCTTAAGTGCATGTTTCTAAGTATTCTATATTGTTGTATATATAATTTATATAAGGGAAGGGGTACCACCCCCTGGTATTGTTAGGAAAAATTTGTAGTGCTGTAGGGCCTAGGTATGACTTTGAGCAGAAACTTGTGTTGGACTGTTTATAATAAAGCGTGTGTCGGGTCCAAAGTACATAGTGCAGAACGTTCGCCCCACCGACCGGACTACCTCTAAGTGCGTGTGAAGCGGCAAACCCACCTTTCCTCATTCATGGAAAGTCGTCGCTAAACAGAGTTGTGGGTATCTCTGTGACTCGTGCTGGTAGACAATGTTAGTGCTACGAAACTGCCACAGTAACTTTCAAGGATGGCTGCGCTAACTGATAAACTTTACAATTGGATGTGGTGTTCACGTGTAAACTTTTGTTCTCAGAGACTTCACCTATTCGGCCTTCCGTCCCCCCCTTTTCTGCCCTGCCCTTTCCTTCCCCTCCTTTGTTGCTGTACACTCATCGGCAGTCAATGATCGCCCAGCTGGGCGTGGCGATGAAGCTTCCCTGGTGGTTAAAGCGGGCCACCTTAAGAGCATATGCTGTCTCCCTGTCAACCCGGGATGACGGTGTGTTGGAGTGAGCGTGTGAAGCAGAGGTCTACCCCCGGAGTCCAGTTATTCGTCATCTCCCGAACCTGCATCTGGCCACCTAACATGGCCCCGGAGGGTACCGGAGCCGCCACCCACCCTCTAGTCAGCGGTGAACATCGGGGAAGGCGCCTCCCCGTGTCTTCACCAAAGGCTAAGGACGTCCTTCTTCTCCGTCCAAGGGGGGACATTGTGACGTTGTCACAGACATAATGCAAACATGGACGATCTAGCTCACCTGATCTGGTCCCCTTTGACTGGGCTGGATCTCGACTTCATGAAACACGCACACTCAACTCCACTCAACATCACGCGGCTTACTGACCGCCCGTGGCTCGAGGCCCGATTAGAGCAAGACTCGGACAATAGAACATCGAGATGCGCTAACCCGTATGCGCTGACGGTTGTGCTCGAGTGAAACAAGACTCATCCACCGGCGCGTGATTTGAAATTATCACGAGAATCGTCGAGACTTCTCCCGAAGCGACGTACACCCCTCTCCCTTCACCCCAGTGTGTTCCCGCCGTTTGTGAACACGTGATTGACTTTGTACTGTATATAACGGCTGGACTGTGTAGTGATGTCACTCATTTCTCTGCACTCGATTAGGTGAGACACTTGTCTTAGATTTAGACGTAGGTTGCTGTTCGACGTATTCTAAATTATGTTTGGGTTAAAATTGTTCAAAATTTAAGTTTCGACTTTAAATATAAATCATGATTACTAATAGCTATATTTCTCTGAGACTGCAGGATTTGCCTGTCAGCCATTATGGTTTATGCTCTAGCTTTTTCTTGGTACTTAACGTTGTGTCCGCCTCACGGACGGGTTGGAACTTTGGCATGGCGCCATCTTAGGGCGCTAATGGAACTTTAGCATGTCGCCATCTTGGGGCGCTAATTATTTCTGTTTAACGTGTAACTTACTTAAAATAATTATTCTGGTTGCTAAAGGTTAAAGGTTTGTTACGATTGTAAATTTTTTTAAATTGTTATTCAACTCGGGGGGCGCGAGCCCGTGCACCCAGCACATTGGTCATTATAATAATAATAATTAGATTGGACTAATTTGATTAGGAACTATTGTAACAGGTTAGGTTTAGGTTAATCATTTTCTCTGTTGCGCCTTATAATGGCAGTCTATTATAAACTTCATACTTATGTCAATGTAGTGTCGGCATCGCCAGGTCGTGTAGACATATATATATATTACTTGTATTTAACTTTCTTGCTAGGTTAGTCGCCTTCTGCGAGGGTCAATTTAATTATGTCTACGTTGGTATTAATTGTTCTGTTTTCTCTTAACGACTTGGGGTCTTGCCCCTTTATTTATTGTTTATCTCGGCCCTTATCGGCCAGTCACTCGACTTTCCTAGAGTGCCTCGCTCTTGTATGTCTGCGAGTTGTTTGTTGAATAAAATAAACTCTCTTGTAACTAACCTACCTTTTATTTATTGTTATATGAACCTATCAGATCATATGAAGGGGGGGTTACTACGCTATTTAAACTTTACTTTCAGACCAGAAAGGTCAAGTGTCCTCTAGAAACAAGGGAACATTTACATTCCCTCAAAATTGTTTTTACTCTACTTAAAGCTTCACCTGTGGCTTCACTCCTACAATCAACTACAATATAGTTTAACTTCTGGGTCCAAGCAAGATATACTAGGGGGGGGGGGCTGGATATAAACAAGATATACTAGGGCAGGCTAGCTATAAACAAGATATACTAGGGCAGGCTAGCTATAAACAAGATATACTAGGGGGCTGGATATAAACAAGATATACTAGGGGAGGCTAACTATAAACAAGATATACTAGGGGAGGCTAACTATAAACAAGATATACTAGGGCAGGCTAGCTATAAACAAGATATACTAGGGGGCTGGATATAAACAAGATATACTAGGGGAGGCTAACTATAAACAAGATATACTAGGGGAGGCTAACTATAAACAAGATATACTAGGGGAGGCTAACTATAAACAAGATATACTAGGGCAGGCTAGCTATAAACAAGATATACTAGGGCAGGCTAGCTATAAACAAGATATACTAGGGGAGGCTAACTATAAACAAGATATACTAGGGGAGGCTAACTATAAACAAGATATACTAGGGGAGGCTAGCTATAAACAAGATATACTAGGGGAGGCTAACTATAAACAAGATATACTAGGGGAGGCTAACTATAAACAAGATATACTAGGGGGGGGGCTGGATATAAACAAGATATACTAGGGCAGGCTAGCTATAAACAAGATATACTAGGGGGGCTGGATATAAACAAGATATACTAGGGGAGGCTAGCTATAAACAAGATATACTAGGGGAGGCTAGCTATAAACAAGATATACTAGGGGAGGCTAACTATAAACAAGATATACTAGGGCAGGCTAGCTATAAACAAGATATACTAGGGGAGGCTGGCTATAAACAAGATATACTAGGGCAGGCTAACTATAAACAAGATATACTAGGGGAGGCTAACTATAAACAAGATATACTAGGGCAGGCTAGCTATAAACAAGATATACTAGGGGGGTGGGCTGGATATAAACAAGATATAATAGGGGAGGCTGGGTGTAAAATCATTTCATGTTCAAAAGATACATGTTAAAATCATTAACAATATTCTTAAATTGTACTTATGCCTTATTTATGAGCTAGAGGGCTATTTTCCCCCAAAATACATAATATTTGGATAATCTTTTCAACTGGTGTTGAATATGGGTTAGAATATTCTATTGCTTGAGCCAGAACTCTATGCTTCACGTCATACGCCTAGACCAGAATTGTCACCGGGTTTTAACCCTCCTAACGGAAGTTTATAAATCGACTTAAGCTCTGGTGAACCCAAGTGACGAGTCCTCAATTCATATTAGGAAATATGTTATCAATAAAATACACATACTATAAATTTAAAAATCATATTATTATACATAATAATATTATTGTGAGGCAAGATTATGAGCTATATATATTTACAATTGTATATTAAATAAAATAATTTAAATTAATAAATAGTGTGCAGGAATTAAATACTATACATTTCTTTCTAAATCTAGAATGCATGGTGCCATTTTTTCATAACGAGCTATATACATACATGTTAGATTCTAAGTTAGTATTAAACACATTCTATCTAAAGGATTTGAAACCTTTGAAGTAAAATAGGGAAAGTTTGTCGTGACAGGACAGTTAACATTTGTAAAACTCTCACTCAACTTATCCAACTGTTTCAATCTTGTGTAATTATGGAGAAAACTTAATTCTCCCTGATTTGCGGTGTATTTACCGTGGCATACATGGTCATGAACACGAGGAGGAGATACTTTGTTGTCATTTTTGTCAAGGTTAGAGTAAAGCTTGGTTCACACGCTAGCCGAAAGTCTCAGTCAACTTTAGCGGAAGAGCTCGTCCCGATGACGCGGACATCTTGTGATTGGCTTAGAGCTCGTCACGTGACCCCCTTTCTGTTTTTCGGTGAACGTGTGAATTCAGAGTAATACTAAGCATGTGATCGGGTGGTGCAATGCTTCAAGGAGAGTTTGCCACCTGTAATATATTATTATACTATTTACACTACGTTAAAGTGTAAAAAAAGTCGGACTGAGGTTTTAGCTCTGGATTCTCTAATATAAAAATATAAGATTTTCATCAACACTAATAATTATTATTATAATAATTCACTTCTAATCTGTGGCTAGTCTACAATCCAGGAATATCTCGTTAGGTTTAAACTGATTTGTATGAAAGGCACTGCTCGAATTGTGAAATTTTAACCAATAATTTATAATTATTTTTTAAGCATGAAACTATTACATTGATAGAACTTATTGCATTGTATATACACACTTCAATAAATTGCATTCTAAGTAATGCCAGTTTAATTGAATTTCAGTAAAATAAATATCACATTGCAATTTACTATATTAATCTAATTCAATGATAATTACAACTAATTAATATTGATTTATATTGAAATAAAAAATACACTGCCATTGTAAAACGATATTCACTGTTTAATTATATAGGGTAGGCACTATTCTAAAACCGTATGACACTCGTTATTAATTTAAATAATTTAGAATCAAATTCAAAACTAATTATTTTCAGCATCAGAATTAATAATTACATCTTGTTTACATTAAAATATAAACATTAAATTGTGTTTCGCATCTCTTTAATTCTTTTAAAAAATAAGACACTTGAAACATCGAAACATCTGAAGGATGTACTTATTATTTAGGGGAAAGTACTAAACTGAAATTAATTGAATTACAACGAGAGAAATATGAACTTCTTGTGAAGTAGAAAGGAGTTTCATCCTACATAAAGTTGCTTCAGAAGAGGCAAAATATGGCACCATGTAATTGGTGAAAAATTATTTGTTTTACATTGCTACGAAGAATTATGAGATTGTTAAAAAATATTATTATTGAATACACATTAAAATTTTTGTTTCTATGTAAACTATTATTTAACAAACTCTTTTCATTAGATTGGCAGAATAAACCAGATATTCTATTCATTAATGTAAAGCCATTTCTTATCATCATCATCATCATCAACAACATTATCATTATCAGTTTCCAGCCTGTGGCCGGGTCAGTTTAGTAAAATGCCTCCCTCTTATTTTATTTTTCCACCCTCTTACTCCTTTAATTTCTTCAATTCTTCTCCTACCACTTGAACACTTTCTGTTATCTGCTACTCCCATCAGTTTCTTGGCCTTCTTTGCTGTCATTTTCCTACATACTTCATTTCTAACATTTTCTTCAGTATCCTCTCTTTTTCCCTCCTCATTACATGTCCATACCATCTCAGTCTTGCTTCCTCTACTATCTCATATACTTCCTGTACTCCTACTCCTTTAGGATAACTTCATTCCTAATCTTGTTTCTCCTCGTGACATCTCGAGTATGGGTTTGTTTCAGTCACAGGCTTACTAAGCTTGTCTTTCTATTACGTGCACATTTTAATATACTTCATTATTATTTCGGACCACACAAGACCAGTGTTTTTTAAACTAATAATGTTACGTGGTGGAATTTCATATTATTTGCATAATTCAGACCTCACATATTGGAACTTTAATTTGCATGTAAATTCTGACTATACTAAGCAGACTCAGTTTTTATTAAATACGCATAGCATTTTTAAAGATTTATCCACCGACAAACAAACACCATTTGTAATTTTGTTATTTCATACAATGCAATAAATATTTTGAAGAAAATATGTTTAGTTATAAAACTTAAGACTACAAAAGGGGAGGGGAAAGATTAACATCTGTAAAATATTTGTGTAGAAGTCATTGCTTTTTATAGAAATCGTTGTCTCTGTTGTAAAGAAAGTTCTTGGAGAACATAGTGTAACACAAATACACCATACAGATACGAAGTAGGATCTGGGTTCGTTTATAATAGAATAAAAATCCTTTTGGAAAATGATAGGAAGAACGAAGAAGTAGCGTTCTAGTGTTCAGGAGGAACGCTTTAAACTTATGTTGTATCATCCGGAACGCTCGTGATATTCTTTCATATCAACCGGAACGGCGTTCCTGTGCGTTCCAGTGCTTTCCGACCCATTCGAGCACTGATGACAGGTAAATTGGAAGTAAGATGTTTTATGAAGAAAGAGGATTTGTGAATTCACTGTAGTCCACGAGCTACAAACGTTTGAAAGTTCTAGTGTTTTTCGAAAGTAATAATCCCTTCTTATTAAACCAAGTACACTCAGTTTAACTTGACAAGATAGACTTTCCTTGGTCGATTACACTATGGAATGTTTTGATAAGCAGGCGCTATCCCACATTAAAGCCATACCGACTGAGCGGCCGCCATCTGTCGGCAAAGATATTGCCAAGTTCTGTTGATAGGGGGTGTCATACGGTTTACCCAACAAACCCTACGGCCATTACTCTCAGTTTTATAGACTGTAACCACTATCTTTTCATTCAAATAGCTCCTCAGTTGTTCTCACAAGGATGAGTTGAGCCCGTTCTTGACCCATTGCTTCACAGAAAATCTGGGGCCGACAGGGATCGAACCCCGGTACCTCTGGGCCTGTATCAAGGAACTCTGACCCATAAACCACATTTAATAATGTTATACCTGTTGTTTTTTCTATACCTACAGCATAAATATTTCCTCCAGAGAAGGTATATCAAACTCTTCATTGTTTCCTTTCATTGAAAAACTAGTGTATATTACATTTAAAAGTTTATCACTAAGCTCATGGAACTGCTGAAGCCTTCTTAAGTAACCATTTAATGTATAAATATGTTGGTTTACAGTAAATAACTTAATTCATAGCAACTTCGTTATAAAAACAATCTAATATTCAGTCCCTGTACAGGAGGACATACTGAAAGTATCCTCATGATCTTGAATTAGAATCTTCTTAGGGTAGAAGTGATAATATCGTATAAGGAAATATAATCTGTGTGAGTATCTTGTTGATTATAAACGTGCACTGGAACTTTAGGCAAGTTGTAAGTTATTCCTTTGACTACCAATTAGCAATCAAAAGTAGAGCCAATGCCACGTTTTAAGGATTTTAAAACATGTTTAATACATGTTTCCTGAATATTTTGTCTGCAATAAAGATACGTCTTGTATCACCTACACAGAAAACCATACCTAAAAGGTTATTGTACTTAATGTCAATATTCAATTCATAAGATCTTTAAGTTGTTAACAAAAAGAAGAGCCATACTAGTTGGCCGCATCTTGAGACATGACTCATGAGAGACTGGTGCGAACTCTATTAGAAGGAAATAGAAACAGGGAAAGAACCCGACTACACTTCATCGACAAGATAATTGGAGACGTTGGTTGCCAGACATAGGCTTACCAAGAACTAAAGAACAAAGCAGAAACAAAATCATAATTGAAAACTATTGTAAACCAATCTTTGGGTTGTTGACCAGAGATGTATAGAATAATATTTTTTAAAGAAAATCTTACATTTATATAGATAGAAGAAGTTTGTACGACTATTTAATTTAAACTACGAATATTTATTGGTTTATAATAGGATTAGTGAAATCATATTTATACACGTTCTTAACCAGATTTTGATCTGAGCTATGCGTAATCATAAAAACTATATAAATAATAAATATATATATATATATAACTTACAATAGTTTAATAAGGTGCACATTTAGAATTTCTATTCCTACTATTTTAAAAACTACAAAAAAAAGCTAATGCATATGAACGTATAGGCTGAATTATTTTACACTATTTTATAATATTAAAATATCAATCACAGTAATGAACAGTCTTTTATGCTATAGTAGTAATTTCCAGTGTGTTATAATATAATAGTAATTACTAAGTCCCTTATAATATAAAAGTAGTTCGCAGTCTGCTATATTATAATAGTAATTACATGTATCAATCACTCTATCTTGTAGGTTGCAAGCCCGCCCTTATTGCAGTGCAGCTGTGTAGACTTATGCCCTTGATGTTTATAAAAAGAAAAATAAGGTCGTATTGCATGATGGCTCTTCATAAGATCAAGGGCCACTCAAAATTAGGGTTAGGCCCACATGCAGCCGAGAGTTTGTCAAAGATACTCTAAAAGTTGCTGCATTATAGAAAAAACAACTTTTATAGCCTTCTTCAAATTTTCGACGCGTACATTTTAACACACAAGGTCTTAAACAGGGTGGCGCGTGGGGAAGGACGATTTTGAATAATTCATTTCAAGGTCATAGTTTAAGTTTGAAGTACTGTGATTACATCATTATGTTCCCAGTCAATGTCATTTAGTTACCATGGAGCAGTGATTGGGTGTGCTTCGAGCGTTTGCAGTAAAAGCATTTTACAAAAACACTGATTGTTATGAAGGTGCACCACGAGAATTTCGGCGTCACTTTCAACTTCGGCGTCATGATCCGGTTTCGTCATCTCACGCTGTAAGGACATGGGTTTCAGACTTTGAAACAATAGGTTCAGTATTGAGAAAGAAGCATCCAGGGCCAAGAAATAATGTTCGATCACCAGAAACTGTTGAAGCAGTAAGAGCTTAGTTTCTCCGGAGTCCACAGCGTTCTGCACGGAGACATGCAGTGTCTTTAGGTTTGTCTCGCTGCACTTTGGCCAGAATATTGTTCTCAGATTTCAAGTTACATCCGTACAAGATTCAGGTAGTGCCGGAACTAAATCTTGTGATTTCAATAGGAGAGTTGTTTTTGATGAACAATTTTTAGCAAAATGTTAGGACAACTAGAATCTCCTGGAAAATCTTTGAATGTCTGACAAGCCCGATTTCATCTAAATGATTATGCTAACAAATAGAACTATCGGTACTAGGCTGTGGAGAATCCTCACCTTTTACACCAGTGACCTTTACACGGTGAAAAGTGACATTGTGGTGTATGGTGTCATCGAAAGAAGTAATAGGTACGTATTTTTTTGAGGATGACAATAACCGTGCGGTGACTGTGCTTCAGAACGGTACATAAACATGGTTTAAACGTTTCTTAGCAATGAACTAGAGAACTATCCAGTAATTTGAGTCCACATGGTTTCAGCAGGACGGAGCTACAGCTCATTCTGCAAGAATCTCAATCGTAGCTTTACGAGCGCTTTTTGGAAACCACCTCATAACCAGGAATGGCGATATCATTTGGCCTGCGAGACCACCAGATCTTTCGGTGTGTGATTTCTTTTTATGGGAACTTTTAAAATTAGGGTAGTTTCTCATCGTCCTCAAAACATTAATGAGCTCAAGAATAGGATTCATTAAGAGATTGAAGCAATCTCCATTGAGACGTTGCTGTGAGTTTCGATGAACTTGCGTTCATGAATGCAGGAATGCACGAGAAGGGAAGGTGGCCAGTTCAGGGATGTTTTCTTTAAGAAATGACTCTTATGTAAAGTAAGTGATATATTGCATAGTGGTAGCATTTAGGTAGCCATGTTTGTAGGGAGATTAAAATTATTTAAAGTTGTATTAGACAGTTATCAAAATCAGCCGTTCCCACCCACCACCCTGTATGAAATGGTGACCAAATTTGTTGTGTTACATTATCCAAGTGAGTGTGAAAAAAACCAACGTTTTCCTTGTGATCAATTTCTGAGGTTTTCCCCAATGTTTTACTTAGGAATTCCTGTTCTTGGTTTGGAGATACTATCTACAAAATAAGAAACAGGAGGTACTTTGTATATCTTAGTTGCATTCCTAACAATATTAATATAACTTTAATGTCATCTAATATATTCCAACATGGTTGTTCATTTTTTTGAAAAAGTTTTTCATTTTTGTTAAGGTTATTTTTGTGCGCCGTGTAAGAAATTATTGACACGGAGGAACTAAAAGGCCTGGACTATGAAACTCTGGTCTGAAGGAGGAAGGTAATTATGGTTGTTGTGTACTATTTATAGATTTAATGGAATTTACGAATATCTTACTAGACAGATCACAGAAGTCTGTCAAACGATACTTTTGTTCTCGCCCAACCATTGGAACACAACCTGGCATACACTTTCAAGAACCTTTCGATGACCCTCTTAGATATACCACAAGGCTATCACGGACAATGTGGAGAGCACAGGGCTAATCCTGGTCAACCAATCATCAGTCAAATTGAAGATCATTTATGAAGGGAAGTCTTAAAACATTTTGAGGCCCTGAGTCCTTCCTGTTGTGAGGCCTCTCTATTTTTTAAGAGCCGGCTTTTTTATGATAATTTTTCACGGTTTGTAGCATTTTAAATTGTTTACATTAATTATTTAGGCATCTATATCAAAATCTTAAAAACTATAAAATTTACAGTTGTACAGGAAGCTCAATATTTTGTAGAATTGTTTCAATTATTATTACTAACTATTTATAATCCTATAGTTTTTACTCTCCCCTACATAGAAGAAATAACGCAACCAACGTATTGGGTAGAAATTACCGTGATTAAATCTTTAGAGTTGATAAAAGCAGTAGGCTGTTTTCATAATTAAAAAAAATCAATGTAGTTTAATTATTTTTGTTTTATCATTACACAAATATAATATTTGTATTAAATGAAGGAAATAAATTCACAAAATTTAAGGCTAGGCCTTTTTGTAAACGACGTTAGTGTTTTTATCATCAGTAGTGTGAAGTTACAGGTTGCTGCAAGCATTATCATCAGAACAAACCAGATAATTATAGTAATCCATGTGAGAAACAATTGCCCTGGAGATCAACGTCTGGCACCTTCAGGGTTTGTCCTTCGCTGTGTTAATGGTCATGGCATAGAATACCTTGAGAGGAAATTGCATACATTTAAACTATATGCAGGTCTGATGGTATAATGAGAGTTATTGGATATCAATACACAGTTTAGATAGGTTCAGATTAGACAGCGTGCTTAAATTTTAATTAAATAGTGTGGATGGGTAAACCAAATGGTCTAAGGGAATTTAAAAAATTAGGAAGGGAAGTGCCTATGGGCATGTAAGTACGGGAGGGCACTTCAAAATGGTTTAAAATATAGTCTTTAATTTTACTAGCCGATTCATTATGAGGCTGAAACCACGAAAAATACTTGTTTTTCAGAAGATGTATATTGATATGAATAAAATGGACTAATTCCTGGGTATCCTTGACCATGACGTATACCTGGAAGTTATGAAAGAAATCCATACTTTCGTGCTTTGCAGAAACCCTGTTGCTGTGTTTCAGCAATATCTTGGTAAACAAGTTTAGTTTTGGTATTCGCACAGGCATGTTAGTAGACAAATAAAGTTTCACGACGTTTGGGGGTGTGCAGGATCTTTTCAGGTGGCGTTAATCTGGTCAACGTTAATGGCTTGCAGATTAATTACTAGTGAAGTTTTTAGTAGGTCTCCTGAGAACAATACGGTGATACTTCCTATAAGCACATTGTTTCTTCAGAGATCCATCAGATTTCTGTCTAGAGCTACAATTGAGGTCTTATAAAGCAATGTACTCTCATTCCATAATATATAATTTTTGCAGCTATTTTATATGAAACTTTGCTTTGATATGCTACATACAGCAATTTGATTGCTAGAAAAATACAAAGGTAATTTAAATATCAAATACGATGTTCTGCCCCATTAAAAAATATCAGCAATACCCGAATATGGCTTGTGATTTTCTGCCATCTTCTATAATAAAGTAGCAGCTATATCAAATGAAGCCTCTGCAATAGCAACACATCTCTCAAACCTAAGCTTAGCCAATAATTAATTAAATTTACAAATTTTACCTTTATCTTCGGGCGAATCTTAAAAGAACACTTCCTACTGGATCTCGAACACTCTTTACTAATTTATGTACATGGTAGGTGGTTCTGTGTTCAATAAAGACTTGTTTATATTCAAAGATTCTAATATAAATTGCCGGTCGTTTGTTGTATTTCTCAAATAGTTTCTATATATTCGTACAAATTGTCGGGTAGAAGAATATTCATGTCATTCACGCTCTTGTACGCGAGAGACCTAGCAATTTGGTTGAGTTCACTTCCACCTGCATTAAAAATATCTTCATTGATGTCCACATTATATTCTGATTGCTCTCTTATGATTATATATTCAATATATTCCTTTATGCTTTCTCTGTGGGTGAGCCAAAGTGCGAGATGATCCGTCAGGTGAAAAATATCATTATGATGGAGATAAAATACATGAGTGAAGAAGAAGAGAGACCCAAAGCGACTTCTGATAAAGTACTGCTCCAGTGTGTGTCATCCTCTAAGAGTCCCAGTGCTTTGCCAACTAATTGGCAAGATGAGTGGCTGACGTCAATCACTGTACGTAGGTTTTCAAATGAAGTTGAACCTTTGACAACATGAAGCCGCATTCTCACATAGTATACTGTATTATTCGGGCATACAGTATATATTGGCTAAGAGAATCACCCTTAATTACTACGGGGGGTTAATTAACAGAAACACTTTGTTTTCCGCACTGGAATTTCTTAATTTCAAATCCATATATGAAGCAACCCCAATTTAAGTAAGCGTCTCCGCAAAGGGACATTCAGCGCGCAATTTGAAGAAGATTTTTAATGGTGTGCCAGATTGGTAGTTAGTGATGTGACTGATGGCCCTTAATCACTACCCCTATTGATTTACTTACAAACATACTTAATGGACTTGATAAAACTTTACACCCCCACATTAATGTGGGACTCAAACACCTTCAACAGGACGGGGTTTCTTGGGAGCAGCCAATGGTTGCATATCTCCAACTCTCTAGAATGGATCATGGCACAGCACCCTTCATCGTTGTAATACCATCTACAGTATTTGGAATACTCGTCATGCCCTTCGACGTAGCCCTTTAAAATATATTTGGATAACTTTTGATGCATTCACAGAGACGATCGATTCAAAAGTCCAAATGGGCCATGTACCACATGTTTAGTTACACTTGCATGCAGTTGTGGGCCAATGTTTGAACCCGGAATCTCCGAACTTATCACCGAATATATATCCTTAGGTCTGATATTTTCCTGAAGACATAAAAGTAGACACACGTGTAACAGTCCTCGCTTTGACCACTCCACAGTGTACATAAAACAGTTTGATTGTCTTTAACGTCACTTCTCAGCTCCTTGAAGACATATACAATTTGTAAATAGCTTAACGACTTTCTTGAGTAATTCAACATTGTATAAAAAATATTGTATTCAAATCTATTATGTAGTTATCTATCTATAAGTGAACATATAAAATACACTATTCTTTATAAGTATCTGTGAATACTCAACAACCAACTAAATAAAGGGGGTGACCTGGTGGTCTAGGGGTAAGGTGTCAGACTTCTGTGCTGGCGGCCGGGGTTCAATCCTCGGTACCGGCACAGTTTTATCTGAATACCAAACCCTTCCTTCACCTCTGACAAGACATCTTGTGAATGTGGGGAATGCCAGGCCGCCACCGTGGTTCGGATTCCACGTTAAACTGTAGGTCCTTCATTTCATCTCACAATCACCCTACCATTACACATTAGCGTAAGTGCGTATAACCCGAACGGGTAGTAAGACGCGGTGCTAATAATAATAATAACTAAATAAAATATGATTTCTCTTTATTTACTATTACTATTAAAATGCATTCTTTTATTACTCTTAGGAT
Source organism: Timema cristinae (assembly GCA_039000515.1). NCBI lineage: Eukaryota > Metazoa > Arthropoda > Insecta > Phasmatodea > Timematidae > Timema > Timema cristinae. The sequence continues at coordinate 20,175 of JBCFYV010002496.1, forward strand.
TGGTCAATCAAGTTATGAGGAAAAAAATGAATAATATATTAAATAGGAGAATTAACTAATATTTAAGACAAAATAATGGAAAAACATCTATTTTATTTGATTTAATTTGTAGTCAATATACAAAAACCTTTTCGGTGATATTGACATAATTTAAAAAATACAGCATTTCACATAGTTAAGCGGATCCATAAATCTTAGGCAAAAGATATGCAGAACGTCAATTTGTTTTATAAGTAATAATAATGTGTTTTTTATAAGACTTAATGATTGTGTGGTCTTGTTTATTTATTTGTATACTTTCAAAAACACCTTTTATTATTAAATTTAATTTGACTATAGGATATCAAATATCAATGTGTGAATAGTTATGATAAATTAATCAAAGAGCAAAATAGCATTTTAAGTTCACTATAAAATCCTAAGTAAACAGCAAGAAAGTCAATAAGAGAATAAATAATTTTAAGTGAAACTAAATTTTCATAGCAATTACAAGGTAACGAAGACTTTTTTTGATAAATGACACAATGTCCACTGAGTGAGAATGTTTGTACCAAAGAGGTAAGGGGAGCTGAATGACACTATCCACTGAGTAAACATGTTTGTACCAAAGAGGTAACGGGAGCTGAATGACACTATCCACTGAGTGAACATGCTTGTACCAGAGTGGTAAGGGGAGCTGAATGACACTATCCACTGAGTGAGTATGTTTGTACAAGAGAGGTAAGAGGAGCTGAATGACACTATCCACTGGGTGAACATGTTTGTATCAGAGTGGTAAGGGGAGCTGAATGACACTATCCACTGAGTGAGAATGTTTGTACAAGAGAGGTAAGGGGAGCTGAATGACACTATCCACTGGGTGAACATGTTTGTACCAGAGTGGTAAGGGGAGCTGAATGAAACTATCCACTGAGAGAGTATGTTTGTACCAGAGTGGTAAGGGGAGATGAATGACACTATCCACTGAGTGATTATGTTTGTACCAGAGAGGTAAGGGGAGCTAAATGACACTATCCACTGAGTGAGTATGTTTGTACCAGAGAGGTAACGGGAGCTAAATGACACTATCCACTGAGTAAGTATGTTTGTACCAGAGAAGTAAGGGGAGCTGAATGACACTATCCACTGAGAGAGTATGTTTGTACCAGAGAGGTAAGGGGAGCTGAATGACTCTATCCACTGAGTGAGTATGTTTGTACCAGAGTGGTAAGGGGAGCTGAATGACACTATACACTGAGTGAGTATGTTTGTACCAGAGTGGTAAGGGGAGATGAATGACGCTATCCACTGAGTGACCATGTTTGTACCGTAGTGGTAAGGGGAGCTGAATGACACAATCCATTGAGTGAGAGTATTTGTACCAGAGAGGTAATGGGAGCTGAATGATACTATCCACTGGGTGAACATATTTGTACCAGAGTAGTAAGGGGTGCTGAATGACACTATCCACTTAGTGAATATGTTTATACCAGAGAGGTAAGGGGAGCTGAATGACACTATCCACTGAGTGACCATGTTTGTACCAGAGAGGTAAGGGGGCTGAATGACTCTATCCACTGAGTGAGAATGTTTGTACCAGAGTGGTAAGGGGAGCTGATTGACACTATCCACTGAGTGAGAATGTTTGTACCAGAGTGGTAAGGGGAACTAAATGACACTATCCACTGATGTGAACATGTTTCTACCAGAGTGGTAAGGGGAGCTGAATGACTCTATCCACTGAGTGAACATGTTTGTACCAGAAAGGTAAAGGGAGCTGAATGAAACTATCCACTGAGTGAACATGATAGTACCAGAGAGGTAAGGGGAGCTGAATGACACTACCCACTTAGAGAGTATGTTTGTACCAAAGTGGTAAGGGGAGCTGAATGACACTATCCACTGAGTGAGTATGTTTGTACAAGAGAGGTAAGGGGAGCTGAATGACACTATCCACTGGGTGAACATGTTTGTACCAGAGTGGTAAGGGGAGCTGAATGACACTATCCACTGAGTGAGTATGTTTGAACAAGAGAGGTAAGGGGAGCTGAATGACACTATCCACTGGGTGAACATGTTTGTACCAGAGTGGTAAGGGGAGCTGAATGACACTATCCACTGAGTGAGAATGTTTGTACCAGAGTGGTAAGGGGAGCTGAATGACACTATCCACTGAGAGAGTATGTTTGTACCAGAGTGGTAAGGGGAGATGAATGACACTATCCACTTAGTGAACATGTTTGTACCAGACAGGTAAGGGGAGCTAAATGACACTATCCACTGAGTAAGTATGTTTGTACCAGAGAGGTAACGGGAGCTAAATGACACTATTCACTGAGTAAGTATGTTTGTACCAGAGAAGTAAGGGGAGCTGAATGACACTATCCACTGAGAGAGTATGTTTGTACCAGAGAGGTAAGGGAGCTGAATGACTCTATCCACTGAGTGAGTATGTTTGTACCAGAGTGGTAAGGGGAGCTGAATGACACTATCCACTGAGTGAGTATGTTTGTACGAGAGTGGTAAGGGGAGATGAATGACGCTATCCACTGAGTGACCATGTTTGTACCGTAGTGGTAAGGGGAGCTGAATGACACAATCCATTGAGTGAGAATATTTGTACCAGAGAGGTAATGGGAGCTGAATGATACTATCCACTGGGTGAACATATTTGTACCAGAGTAGTAAGGGGTGCTGAATGACACTATCCACTTAGTGAATATGTTTTATACCAGAGAGGTAAGGGGAGCTGAATGACACTATCCACTGAGTGACCATGTTTGTACCAGAGAGGTAAGGGGGCTGAATGACTCTATCCACTGAGTGAGAATGTTTGTACCAGAGTGGTAAGGGGAGCTGAATGACACTATCCACTGAGTGAGAATGTTTGTACCAGAGTGGTAAGGGGAACTAAATGACACTATCCACTGAGTGAACATGTTTCTACCAGAGTGGTAAGGGGAGCTGAATGACTCTATCCACAAAGTGAACATGTTTGTACCAAAAGGAAGAAAGGGGGAGCAAAATGACACTACCCAAACTGAGTGACCATATTAGTACCAAAGAAGTAAGGGGGCTGAATGACAATTATCCACTGATTGAACATATTAGTCCCAAAGAAGAAAGGGGAGTGAAGGGACACTATCCATAAAAGTGAACTTTTTGTAAAAGGGGGAAAAAGGGGAGCTGAATGCATATCCCCTGAGTGAAATTTTTGTCCCAAAAAGTGGAAAGGGGAGCTGAAGGGCCACTACCCAGTGATTGAACATTTTTTTTCAAGGGGGGGAAAGGGGAGCTAAAATGAAAAATATCCACTGAGTGAACTTTTTGGGAAAAGAGTGGAAAGGGGAGCTGAAGGGACACTTTTCCCTTGAGTGAACATTTATGTACCAGAGGGGGATAAGGGGAGTTAAATTTGCACTACCCCACTGGGGTAAAATGTTTGTCCCAGAGTGGTAAGGGGAGCAAAATGCCCCCTACCCAAATTTTGGTAACATTTTAAAGTCCCAAAGAAGTGGGGGGAGCAAAAGGGGACTTTATCCCAACTGAGTGGGGTTTGTTTTTACCAAAAGGGGTAAGGGGAGCTGAAGGGACTCTATCCACTTAGTGAACATGTTTGTACCGGGGTTGGAAAGGTTTAAAGCTAAATGACATACCCAAATGTTTAAAACAAGCTTGTCCCAAGATTTTGGAAAAGGGGGAAGCTAATTACACTATCCACTGAGGATCATGTTTTTTACCAGAGTGATAAGGGGAGCTAAAGGGCCCACTATCCCCCTAAAGTGATCATGTTTGTATTTTTAGTGGTTAAGGGGAAAGCTAAATTTAACACTATCCCTGATTTAAAAACATATTAGTCCCAAAAGAAGTAAGGGGAGCAAAATGACACTACCCCACTAAAGGGGACCATTTTTAGTCCCAAAGAAGTAAGGGGAGCAAAGGGACACTTTTCCAACTGGGACCCATATTAGTACCAAAGAAGAAAAGGGGAGCTGAATAAACATTTTTCCATGAGTAAAACTATTGTACCAAAGAAGAAAGGGGATTGAATAAACACTACCCACGGGAGTGAACTTTTTTTGTACAAAAAAAGGGGAAAAAAGGGGGTTTGAAAATGACAATCCCTGAGGGGAACATGTTTTTCCCAGAGTGATAAGGGGAGCTGAATAAACCCCAAATCCCTGAGTAAAACTTTTTTGTCCCAGAGAGGGGGGGGGAGAAAAAATTGACACTATACCGGAGTGGTATTTTTTGTACCAGGAGGTAAGGGGAGCTGAATGCCCTTATCCCCCTTAGTGAACTTTGTTTGTACCAGAGTGGTAAGGTGAGCTGAATGACACTATCCACTGATTGAACAAGTTTTGTACAAGAGTGGTAAGGGGGAGCAAAAATTACACATCCACTGGTGATCATGTTTGTCCCAGGTGTTAAAGGGGGGAGCTAAATGACCAAACCCAGAGGATATGTTTGTCCCATATTTGGTAAGGGGGCTGTTAACACTACCCACTGAGAGAGTATTTTTGGGCCCCAGAGGGGTTTAAGGGGGACTAAAAGGGACTCTATCCCTGAGTGTTCAGTTTTTTCCATAGTGGTAAGGGGGGGCTAAAATGACACTATTCATGAGTGAGTATGTTTGTACCAGAGAGGAAAGGGGGAGCTGAAGGGACACTATCCACTAAAGTGAACATGTTTTTTCCAGAGTGATGGGGGGAAAGCGGGAATGACACAAATCCACTGATTTTAACTTTGTTATGTACCAGAGGGTGATAAGGGGAGCTAAATGACACTTTTTCCACTGAGTGATAAAGTTTGTACCATAGGGGGAAAAGGGGAGGAAGGGCACTTTTTCACTTTTGTGAGTATGTTTGTACCAGAGGGGAAAAAGGGGGAGCTGAATGACATACCCCTGAGTGAACATGTTTGTACCAGGGTGATTAAGGGGAGCTGAAGGGACACTTTCCACTGAGTGGGGTATGTTTGTACCAGATTGTAAGGGGGGGCGGGAATAACATTTTCCCCATGAGGGGAGTATGTTTGTACCAGGTGTTTAAGGGGGGGGCAAAATGACACTTTTCCACTGAGTAAAACATGTTTGTCCCAGATTGTTTAAGGGGAGCTGAAGGGACACAACCCACTTAGTAAACAGGGTTTGTAAGAGAGGTAAGGGGGGGAGTTTGAATGCCCTTTCCCAAACCTGAGTGAACATGTTTGTCCCAGATTGATAAGGGGAGCTGAATGCCCATTTCCCATTTAGTAAACATTTTTTGTACCAAAAGTGGAAAGGGGAGCGGGAATTTGGACACTTCCACTGATTTGGGTATGTTTGTCCCCAAAATGAAAAGGGGAGCTAAATGAACAAACCATGAGTGGTATGTTTTTTCCAGAGTGAAAAAGGGGGGAAACTAAAGGGCACTATCCACTGAGTGAACATGTTTGAAACCAGATTGAAAGGGGAGCGGAATGACACTACCCAATTATTTAACATTTTTTTTGTCCGAGTGGAAAGGGGGGAGCTGAATGCACTACCCACTGAGTGAGTATTTTTTGTACCAGAGTAAATAAGGGGAGCTAAATGCACTACCCAAATGGTGAGAAATTGTTTGTACCAGAGTAAATAGGGGAGTAAATGACATTTATCCACGGGGGGGGGGAAGTAAACCCCCAAGGGGTTTGTCCCGTTTTGATAAGGGGAGTAAAAATGACACTATCCAAATTAGTAAACATTTTTGTCCAGAGGGGGAAAGGGGAGCTGAATGACACATCCACTGAGTTAAACCATTTTTTGTACCGAGTGTAAGGGGAGGGTAAATGACACTATCCCCCTTAGTAAAACATTTTTTGTACCAGAGGGAAAAGGGGAGGTTTTTTTTTAATGTCTTTTAAAAAAAAGTAAGATCAAAAACAAAAAAGGGGGCTATAAATTAATTTTGTTTTCCCTTTTGATCGGTGTGATGCTTCTATTTATAATACCCTTGTTTTTTTTTTCCCTGGAAAAAAACCCACGGATGTAAAGATGTACCCAAAGCCCCTCGCTGAAATTCAAGCTCACTCCATTTTATAAATTTTAATTGTTCAGTAATTTTTTTTTACTTTTTTAAACCGTTTTTTAAAATTTGTCTCTTATAGGACCCCTCTAGGGTTTTGGCCCCGCACCCCCCCCTCTCCCTATTTTGGATCGCTAATATGGTTTTCTTAGACCTACGTTTTGATTCTATGACCAACACACGCGTTAGCCCCAAAAAAAAAAAGTCGACACTATTATTATTTTTTTAATAGGCATAGTTTTAAAAATCTTTTTATTTAATCCCAAAACTTAAATCAGCTCAATGTACTTTTTTTTAAACGGGCTGAGGTTTGGTTTAAAAACTGTGATATTAAATTTTTTTATTTTTGACATTAGGTAACCTTTGGGGGGTAAATTGTTTTAAAATAATGTAGTAATACATTTTAAATTTTAAACAGTTTAAAAGATTTTCTTTTTGAATTTTTTTTTAAAGCTAAGCCATTTGATATTTTTAATTGCACAAAAAATTACATACTAAATTTTGACGAACCCTTAAAAACAGGAACAGTTTTTAATTCCAAAAAGTCGCAAAAACTTTTTCTTTTAGTAAGCATTTTATTTGTATAGGGACGGGTTTTTTGAAAGAACCCCTTCCTTTTTCCTTTTTTTAAGGTTTTGGGAAAAACCCTTTAAAATTTTAAATTTCTAAACCTATTAAAAACCCCGGGTTTTTTCGAAAAATTTTAATTTTTTTTTATTTCTAGATTTTGATTAGATGGGGTTGGCTCAAAAAATTTGATTCTATTATTCATACCCCACCTTTTTTAACAAAAATTTAAAGTTATCAGGGGGAAAAAAATTGCATGGGGAGGGGGAAATATTTTTATCTCCAAATTTCAGGTTTCAAGAGGATCGTGGGGGGCAGTTGCTTGTAAAAAGTGAATAAAAATTTTATTTGGTGAATTAAATTGGTTTACCCTTTTTTTTAAAAATTAATTAACCTTTGCTATGATTAATAAGGGAGTGTGGTTTTTTATTTGAATTTTTTTTAAAATTTTAGATTAAGGGGAAAAATAATACTTTTTTTTCCCCCAGTAAATATAAAAAAAATTTAAATGTTGCCCAAAATTTTAAAAAAAAAACCAAATTTAAAAAAAAAAATTTTTAATAAAATTTTAATCGGGAAACCTAAAAATAGTTTAAAAAATTAATCACAGATCCCCTTTTAATCATTAACATAGCCCAAAATTTTAAATTTTCGATTCTGATTGAAAAATATTTTTAAAATAAAATATTTCAAAACCCCCTCTTTTTAAAAAAAGGGGGTTTAAACTTGCACTCGATTCCGATAAAATAAACTTAAACATGAGATTATTTCGTGTTCCCATTGAGTCGTTAGCAAATTTTCCCAATCGATTTGAAAAATTTAAAATATGGATTCGCTCAGGCTATCGCTATTTGTTCTTTTTTTTAACAGAAAAACATTTTACTTTTTAAAATTATAACGGTGTATTTTTTTAACATTGGGTAAAAATGAATTTAAATTTAAAAAAAAGAGCTAAACATTTAAAAAAATATTTTAAAGGGGTTAAAAATTAGTTAAAATTATAGAGTTTATACTGGTCCCTACTAGTATAAACATGTTTTAAAAATATTTTAATAATTCATGTTAATAGCAAAATATTTTTTAAATCAGATTTGCTTTTAGAAATATAGAGCCATTTTATTAAAACCTCTTTAAACAAAATCAATCCGTTTACTTTTTAAATTTTTTTTATAATGCTTTATTGAATTGGACCCTCTTTTTAAACGAAAAATTCAAAATCTGCAAATTCCGTCAACGCCCAAAGTATTAACCCTAAAAAAAAAAAATCCCGGAAAGTGTTTAAAAGCTTTTTCGGAAAAATTTGAGCTTCATTGATTTCATCGGTTTTTACCAACACAATCTCGTTTAAAAACCCTAAAATTTTTTAAAGTAGCTTTAGAGTATTAATTGCTTGTAAAAAACCCAAATTTTAGAGTAATGGGTTTCCCGGAAAAAAAGAATTTTTTACCTACAATTTCTTTAAAAAAAGTTCGACTTGGTTTTTGGTTTTAAATAGTACACAGAATGAATTTAAAGTGGGCTTTTTGAAAAAAGTTAAAAAACAAAAATAGGGGGGAAAACTAGAGATAAAAGGGCCCGGATGACAAAAAAGGGAATTTAAAAATTTTTAAAAATAGTTTTTGGTGAAAATCCTTTTTTTTGTTATGGGAAAAATTCCCTTTTAAGGAAATAAAAAATTTTGGGGTTTTTATTTTAGTTTTTCGGGTTTTGAAAATTCAAGGGTTTTCATGCCTTACTTGGAGACCCGTGGGTTTTTTATAGTAAATAGATAAACAATTTTAATGGTTTTAAATTTTAAACCGCTTTTGTTGCCCCCCAAAAGGGCTAACACACTACTCTCGCACTAGACTTTGACTTCCAAAGACGGGGGTATTGTGTTTAGAAACCCCGGGTTTGGGGGTACTCAGGGGGATTTTACAAATTTTCTCCACGAAAAAAACGGTTTCACTTCAGTAAAAAAAACCTACCCCATTTTAAACTTAAAAACTTAGCGTAATTATTTTTTTAAGCGTATAACCTGAAAAAAAGTAGTAAGGGGCTAGGTAAGTTTAAAAAAAAACCTTTTTTTTTAAATTTTTTATTAATAATCATATGGACTACCCAAAAATAAATACAGTTTTTTTTTAAACACAATTTGAATTTTATCTAATATTCGTATTCGATTCGAAAAATTTTTAAATTTTCTATAACTTATTAGGGAAAAATTTAAATTTTAAATGATTTATATTTTGGTAAAAAAATATTAAGAATTCTAATATGTAAAACAAACTATTCAATAATTTTTAATTTTTTTTAAAAAAAACTTTAATATTAAAATTTAATGGTCAAACATAAAAAATTAAAAATCGGAAAAAATTTTGGGTTTATTTTTTTGGTTTAAATTTATTCACACAATTAAGTTGATAATTTGGTTTTGTTGTACATATTTTTATTGTTTGCACACAATTTTTATAAATTAACCTTTCATTTGACTAAATTTAATTTAGTCTAATATTATATTCATAATAGATTTTAAACCATTTGACTATAAAATCTTCGATTAGGATTCAGTTCGAAACGTTTTTACTATGAAATATCCAAATCATATTGGTTTTAATAATGATATTACTATATTTTGAGTGAGGTAGCAATGATTTTGATCATATTCAAAATTGATAAACCTCGAATTCACAAGGATTGAACAATCTAAAAATAATTTTATATATAAATAAAAATAAAAATGTATCATAGAATTGTTTAATTTATATAGAAATAGAAGGCATTGCAAATTAAAATATTAGCTTGCAAGAAGACACCTACTAGCGTTCTGGAGAGTTCCAACTGTGGTGTCTCCATGTTCTTCGAGCTTGTTCTTGTTGACACAACAACTCCACAACATCCCACCACTGCAGAGGTCTAAACGGCTTCCCTCCAGCCAAGACACAAGATATGCTGAGACCACAGTCAAACTTGGAGCCTCTATATCTGCAGGTCTGTGGTATCACTGGAACCCACAACAATTACTATACAGGACATATGCCGACAAACAAACCTGGAGCCTCTATCACTGGAACTATACAACAATACTATACAGAGACATATACCGACAAACACACCTGGAGCCTCTATCACTGGAACATACAACAATACTATAGAGAACATATGCCGACAAACACACCTGAAGCCTCTATCACTGGAACATACAACAATACTATACAGGACATATACCGACAAACAAACCTGGAGCCTCTATCACTGGAACACACAACCAATACTATACAGGACATATACCGACAAACAAACTGGAGCCTCTATCACTGGAACACACAACAATACTATACAGGACATATACCGACAAACAAACCTGGCACCTCTATCACTGGAACACACAACAATATATAGAGAACATATGCGACAAATACACCTGAAGCCTCTATCACTGGAACATACAACATACTATACAGGACATATACCGACAAACACACTGAAGCCTCTATCACTGGAACACACAACAATAATATACAGAACATATACCGACAAACACAACTGGAGCTCTATCACTGGAACATACAACAATACTATACAGGACATATACCGACAAACAAACCTGGCGCCTCTATCACTGGAAACAACAACAATATTATACAGAACATATGACCGACAAACACACCTGGCACCTCTATCACTGGAACACACAACAATACTATACAGAACATATGCCGACAAAAAACCTGGAGCCTCTATCAACTGGAACACACAACAATACTATACAGAACATTATGCTGACAAACACACCTGGAGCCTCTATCACTGGAACACACAACAATACTATACAGGACATATACCGACAAACACACCTGGCGCCTCTATCACTGGAACACACAACAATACTTATACAGAACATATGACGACAAACACACCTGGAGCCTCTATCACTGGAACACACAACAATACTATACAGAACATATGCCGACAAACACACCTGGCGCCTCTATCACTGGAACACACAACAATACTATACAGACATATGACGACAAACACACCTGGAGCCTCTATCACTGGAACACACAACAATACTATACAGAACACAGAACATAATGCGACAAACAAACCTGGAGCCTCTATCACTGGAACACACAACAATACTATAAAGAACATATGCCGACAAACAAACCTGGAGCCTCTATCACTGGAACACACAACAATACTATATAGAACATAAGCCGACAAACTCACCTGGAGCCTCTATCACTGGAACACACAACAATACTATACAGGACATATACCGACAAATCACACCTGGGCCTCTATCACTGGAACACACAACAATACTCTAAGGACATATGACCCACAAACACACCTGGAACCCCTATCACTGGAACACTACAACAATACTATACAAGACATTTTACCACAAACACACCCGGAGCCTCTATCACTGGAACATACAACAATACTATACAGGACATATACCGACAAAACACACCTGGAGCTCTATCACTGGAACAACAAAAAAATAATAATTTAGCAAAAAAAACATATAACAATATATAACTGAAAGCTTACACTGGAAAAACACTCAAAACATGTTGTAATTGTGGACTCATGCCTGGGTCATATGTACCGAAAAAAACAAACCTGAGCTCTGAAACTGGAACCACAACAAAAATAATTATACAGGAAATATTACCAAAAAGGACTGGGACCCATCAAAGTGGAAGTTACATAAAAATACATACAGAACATATGCCGACAAAGATACCTGGTAGCCTTTTAATCATTGGAACATCATAAAAATATGAATTTGAACAATGTCGACAAACACCCTGGAGAACCCTACTACCTGGAAATACAAAATACTATAGAGAACATTATGCGACAAACACACTGGAGCCCCTATCACTGGAACATTACAACAAACTATACAGGAATTGCGAAAACACCTGGAGTTCTTCATGGAACATACAAAATACTAACAGGCATTTACCGAAAACACACCTGGGGTTCTATCACGGAAAATTCAACTTTAAATATACAGGACATATACCGACAAAACACACCTGGAGCCTTCAGGAACACACAAAATCCTTTCGAAAATTGCCGACAAAAACACCGGGGGGGCCCCTTTTCCTGGAACACACAACAATATATACAGGAATTGCCAAAACAACCTGGAGCTCTACACTGGGAAAATACAATTTAAAAAAAGATAAATTTGAAAACAAAAATTTTAAAATTAATAACATTTTTATATAGTAATTAAGAATATTAAATTGTAACTAAAAAGAACAAGTCGGGAAAAGCATGTTGTTATAGTCAATAAGTTTGACTCTCGCCTGCTGTCATGGAAGTAAAACTCAAGAAACAAACCCAACTATAGGTGTTTAAAAGTGGTTCTTACCTTCCTCGAAAAATAATTGGGGGGTTTTTAAAACAAAAAGCTTAGGAAGAAAAATTTAGCCAAAAGGGATGAACCCCCCAGGAAGGGAGGGGGTTTTAAAAATGAGGGTACATCCATAACCCGTCACAAGATATTGTTGGATAATCAATTCGGTTAAAAATTGTGGGGTG
>JBCFYV010002497.1:0-66976 GCA_039000515.1 Timema cristinae
GACAAGTCTTGAGATTGTTCACCAGACTATCTCTGAGTCAACAAGGGGGACACGTCTTGAGACTGCTCACCAGACTATCTCTTAGTCAACACGGGAGAAGTGTCTTGAGACTGCTCACCAAGCTATCTCTGAGTCAACACGGGTGAGAAGTATTGATAATGCTCACCAGACTATCTCTGAGTCAACACGGGGAACAAGTCTTGACACTGCTCAACAGGATATCTTTGAGTCAACACGAGAGACAAATTTTGAGACAGCTCAACAGAATATCTCTGAGTCAACATGGAAGACAAGTCTTGAGACTGCTCACCAAAATATCTCTGAGTCATCAAGGGGGACATGTTTGAGACTGCTCACCAGACTATCTCTGATTCAACAATCTGGACAAGTCTTGAGACTGCTCACCAGGCTATCTCTGAGTCAACACGGGTGAAAAGTCTTGAGAATGTACACCATGCTATATCTCAGAGTCAACACGGGGGACATGTCTTGAGACTGCTCACCAGGCTATCTCTAAGTCAATACAGCGGACTAGTCTAGAGACTGCTAACCAGGCTATCTCTGAGTCAACGCGGAGGACAAGTCTAGAAACTGCTAAAAAGGCTATCTATGAGTCAACATGGGGGACATGTCTTGTGACTGCTCACCAGACTATCTCTGAGTCAACATGGGGGACAAGTCTTGAGACTGCTCACCAGGCTATCTCTGAATCAACAAGGGGGACAAGTCTTTACACGGCTCACCAGGACATCTCTGAAAAAACACGAGGGAAATGTCTTGAGACTGTTCACCAGACTATCTCTGAGTCAAAACGGGGGACAATTCTTGAGACTCTTCACCAGACTATCTCTGAGTCAACACGGGGACAAGTCTTGAGACTGCTCACCAGACTATCTCTGAATAAAAAAGGGGGACAAGTCTTGAGACTGTGCACCAGACATCTCTGAGTCAACACGGGTGACAAGTCTTGAGACTGTGCACCAGGCTATCTCTGAGTCAACACAGGGGACAATCTTGAGACTTTGCGACAGGCTATATCTGATTCAACACGGGGGACAAATCTTGAGACTGTACACCAGGCTATCTCTGAGTCAACACGGGGGAACATTCTTGAGACTGTGCACCAGGCTATCTCTGAACCAACATGGGGGACAAGTCTTGAGACTGCTCACCAGGCTATCTCTGAGTCAACACGAGGGACAAGTCTTGAAACTCCTCACCAGGCTATCTCTGAGTCAAAACGGGGACAAGTCTTGAGACTGTGCACCAGGCTATTTCTGAGTCAATAAGCTTGACAAGTCTTGAGGGTGCTCACCAGGCTATCTCTGAGTCAACACATGGGACAAGTCTTTAGACTCTCCACCAGGCTATCTTTTAGTCAACACGGGGGACAAGTCTTAAGAATTCTCACCAGGCTATATCTGAGTGAACACGGGGGACATGTCTTGAGACTTCTCACCAGGCTATCTCTGAATCAACACATGGGACAAATCTCGAGAAAGTCCTCCAGGCTATCTCTGATTCAACACGGGGGACAAGTCCTAAGATTTCTCACCAGGCTATATCTGAGTGAACACGGGGTACAAGTCTTGAGACTGCACACCAGACTATCTTCGAGTCAACAAGTGGGACATGTCTTGAGACTGCTCACCAGGCTATCTCGGAGTTAACACAGGGGACAAGTCTTGAGACTGTGCACCAGACTCTCTCTGAGTCAACACGGGGGACAATTCTTGAGACTGCACACCAGACTATCTGTGAGTCAACAAGTGGGTCATGTCTTGAGACTGCTCACCAGGCTATCTCGGAGTTAACACAGGGGACAAGTCTTGAGACTGTGCACCACTATATAGCTGAGTCAACACGGGGGACACGTCTTGAGACTGCTCACCAGGCTATCTCTGATTCAACACGGGGGACATATCTTGAGACTGCTCACCAGGCTATCTCTTAGTCAAGACAGGAGAAAGGTCTTTAGACTGCTCACCGGACTATCTCTGAGTCAACACGGGGGACAAGTCTTGACACTGCTCACCAGGATATCTCTGAGACAACACGGGGGACAATTATTGACACTGCTCACCAGGCTATTTCTGATTCAACACGTGTGACAAGTCTTGAGAATGTTCACCAAGCTATCTCTGAGTCAACACGGGGACAAGTCTTGAGACTGCTCACCATTCTATCTCTGAGTCAACACAGGGGACAAGTCTTGAGACTGTGCACCAGGCTATCTCTTAGTCAACACGGGGGACAATTCTTGACACTGCTCACCAGGCTATCTATGAGTCAACACGGGGGTTAAGTCGTGAGAATGCTCACCAGGATATCTCTGAATCAACACGGTATCATTTCTTGAGACTTCACACCAAGCTATCTCAGAGTCAACACGTGTGACAAGTCTTGAGACTGTGCACAAGCTATCTCTGAGTCAACACGGGGGAAAAGTCTTAAGACTGCTCACCATGCTATCTCTGAGTCAACACAGGAGAAGAGTCTTGAAACTGTGCACTAGGCTATATCTGAGTCAACACAGGGGACAAGTCTTGGGACTCTACACCAGGCTTTCTCTAGTTAACACGGAGGACAAGTCTTGAGACTGTACACCAAGCTATCTCTGAGTCAACACGGGGGACAAGTCTATACACGGCTCACCAGGATATCTCTGAATCAACACGAAGGAAAAGTCTTGAGACTGCCCACCATACTATCTCTGAGTCAAAACGGGGGACAATTCTTGAGACTGCTCACCAAGCTATCTCTGAGTCAACACGGGGGACAAGTCTATACACGGCTCACCAGGATATCTCTGAATCAACACGAAGGAAAAGTCTTGAGACTGCCCACCATACTATCTCTGAGTCAAAACGGGGGACACTTCTTGAGACTGCTCACCAAGCTATCTCTGAGTCAACACGGGGGACAAGTTGATGTGCCTCTCTGTTCAGGCAGCCTTCTTTCCTTCGCACTTGCACCGGCCGCTTCACCCTCCCTCCCTACTGCCGGTCCGGCCCACAGTCCATGTTGTCTGAGCCGTCCGTGACGCTCTTACCTCTATAATCAACTCCCTTCTTCCTATTGGCTCGCTTGGCGGCCAATAGCACTTTCGTTTTCCCGAACCAATGGGAAGCTCCCTCTTCTCTGATTGGACCGGGCCAGGCAGCAGCGGAGGGTATATAACCCGGTGAATTCTTGATTCGAGTGATCTCACGAGACGGGACGAGTTACGAGACGAGGAGTTACACGACTTGACTTTTGGAACTCAGGGTGGCTTTGGAGAGAAAGGGTTGGAAGGTTTACTTCACCCCTATCTTCAAAGTAAGAGTTGAAAAGTAGTGAATTAAGAGTAAAATTTCAAAAGAAAAGAAAAGATAAAGTCTCATCGGCCGGGAGGACGAGAGACGCCCAACCGGACACCTCAGCTGAGGTTCCGGCCTACTGGAAATAGACGGCAAACCTGCCAAAATCTACCTTGAAAAGGTAAATATATATATATATATAAAAAAAAAACTTGACTTTAAACTGACACTTAACGCTTTGAGACAAAGGGACAATTAAAAACCACATACTCAACAAAATTACTTAAAGAGCTGTCGGCCCATTTCGGGGCCAACACCAAATCGAAAATGGACAAAACCCCTGACCTCACAAGAGCTCAACAAAAAAGACAGTTAACACAAGACTCTGTTAGAGATATTGAAATTGACGTAGAATCAGTATTATCGGACGAAGAGATGGAAGATGACAGTGATTTATCGCAGCAACTGCACTCAAAAGAAAACTCCTTTTCAAAGCCGTGGAAGACAAGCCACCAAAATCCATCAGGGTGACCAACAAATTTCAGACACTTGCAGACAAGGAGGTAAATATAGACACACCGGAAATAACAAACACCAACTCCCAGACAAGCACAACAACCACCCAAGAACTCAAACAAAAATTGCCCCAATAGTTATATCAGGAACGGCAAACTACTCTAACATCGTTAGAACCATGAAAACAACCATGGTAGGGACGTTCAACATTTTTTACATCAAAGATGGCTTAAAGGTACACACCAACACCCTAGAAGATTTCAAAGCCCTACAAATCATGCTAAAAAAGACAGGTCAGGAATACCACACCTACACCCTTCCGAGAGACAAACCACTCAAAATTGTAATAAAAGGACTTCCCCCAAACATGTCAACAGATGAAATTAAAGAGGAACTCCAAATAATGGGGTACACATCAACAGACGTGCGGCAGTTTACAACACGCACACAACAGGAAAACACCCCACACGATCAGGTCAAGCTATTACCCATCTTTGTATGTACTATGACAAGAACCGACAAGAACTTCCAATTGTTCCAAGAGACATATATAAACAACACACGAGTAAAAATTGAGCATTACATCCAATCACAGAACTACATTCTCCAGTGCCACAGGTGCCAAAAGTTTGGCCACTCAAAAAATAACTGTTCTAACAAGCCTCGGTGCGTCAAGTGCCTGGTACCCCACTTGACTGCCGAATGCCCTAGGAAAGACGCAACTACCCCAGCAAGCTGTGTTAACTGCGGAGGAAAACACACGGCAAACTACTCCAAGTGCCCAGAATATCAAAAACTAGTTGAAAAAAAATAGAACAAAGACAACCGAAACCCTTCACTCATACGAAAATTCTGGCTACAAACGACAAAGACTTTCCGACACTACACGAAAAACCAGTGACACCAACCTGGTCCAACACGACACCACGCAGCTACAGGGATACTCTAATCAATAGAAATGACGCTAAACACCAAACAAAGGAACAAGAGAAAACTACCCCATTTGACTTCAAAGATATAATAAACACCCTAAAAGATATCAACATATGCGGACTTATCAATTACTTCAGACCATACCTCACAAAGATTAAACAGGCTGAAGACAAAACTTCAAAAATAATGATTCTACTGGAAGCAGCCACAAATTATTTCCTCAAGGAAGATGACGAATAGAGACATGATTAATGAAAAAAATCAGCTAAGGATCCTAACCTGGAACGCAAATGGTATCCTAACCCAGAAACACGAATTAGAACAACTATTAAGTACATATGGTATTGATCTGGCCCTAATATGTGAAACCCACCTACAAGCGGATAAAAGACTGAACATCCCAGGATACGCCATATACCGGTCAGACAGAGAACACGGGAGGGGAGGGGGTACAGCCGTCCTGATAAAGCACCATTTACCACACTACCGGACAGATAACCACGACCTACAAAACCTTGAGGCCACAACGGTTACAGTAAACACAAAATCCGGACATATCAATTTCGTGGCTGCCTATAACCCGCCGTCCAAGAGGATTCTAAAACCAGACCTTGATATAGTCACAACAGCTGACAACTTCTTCATAGGCGGCGACTTCAACAGCAAGAATACGATATGGAATAGTCGATTGACGAACGCCAACGGACGTATACTAGAGGAACACTCAAACGAATCAGACTACAACATACTGGCGCCAGATACACCCACCCACTATCCTGGAAACTATCTACACAGACCGGACATAATAGACATAATCCTGACAAGCCTAAAAATAGCACCAGACACACTAACAGTATTGCAAGAGTTGGATTCGGATCACAACCCTCTTCTATGCGAATGGGAAATAGACCTTGAACACCAAACCAACTGGCGAAAGCAAAAAATAAGCACGACTGACTGGAACAAGTATAATCTGGAACTACAAGAAGCACTACCAAGGGACATTGACATACGTACTGAACAGGATATTGACGCAGCTATAGACTTGTTCACAACAACACTACAGGAATCTTACAAGCACAACACTAAGACAACACCAAAGCAACAAGAATCCAAAATGGATCACCCGGAATTAAATTATTTGCTAGCCCTTAAGAGGGAAGCCCGTAGGGATTGGCAGAGGCTGAGAACCCCGAACGAGCGCACCAGGTATAACAGACTTAGGGCTATAGTGAGAAGAACAATCAAACAAATCAGGAACAACAGCTTCAATACATTGTTACCAATACAGCCACTAACCTACAGAAAACATGGGCAATAACCAAAGTGCTCAAAGGGACTACTAAAAAAACCAACACACCAGCCATCCACGGCCAACTGGGAATGGCGTACAACAGTGAAGACAAAGCAAAGGCCATTGCACTAACTTTAGAAGACCAACTCAAGCCAAATCCCACACTAGACGAAAACTTTAACAGAGAAGTCAACAGAGCAGTCAACAACTTCTTACACCGACCCATAACTGAGACACCAGACCCCGTAACAACACAAGAGATCCAAGAGACTATCAAAAAACTAAAACAGAACAAGGCCACAGGACTGGACGGAATAAAGAACGAAATGCTAAGGAACTTACCCGAGACAGCAATAGACCACCTCGAAAGGATTTTCAACGCAGCCCTAAAAATTTCATATTTCCCTAAAACCTGGAAAGAGGCCAAGGTGATATCCATTCCTAAACCTGGGAAAAACTCAATCTTCCCTCAAAATAGGCGCCCTATAAGCCTTTTAAACACAACGGGAAAACTTTTTGAAATACTGATACTAGAAAGACTACAGAGACACACACAGGACCACAAGATCATTCCAGACATCCAATTTGGTTTCAAGAAACAGCATTCAACCATCCACCCATTACTAAATTTCGCTGAAGACGCCACGGACGCTTTCAACAACCACGAATACCTAATAGCCATCTTTCTAGACGTGGAGAAAGCGTTCGATAAGGTATGGCATATCGGACTAACCCAAAAACTGATTAACCATAACTTCCCAAGTGGCATCATACACCTGATATACAACTACCTCAATCACAGACAATTTCAAGTATCCATCGAAGGCACCCTATCTGAAAAAGTACAAGCGGAGGCGGGTGTACCGCAGGGGTCGGTGCTGGCTCCCTTCTTATACAATATCTATGTGTCAGACGTCCCGACTAGACCGAGAATGACTACAAGACTCTTCGCCGACGATACTTTAATATACACAAGAGAAAGGAACATTTATTATGCCTCCCTAGCACTGCAACGTTACTTAAAGACTTTTGAAACCTGGCTCTCCAAATGGAGAATCAAGGTGAATGCAGCCAAATCAGCAGCGATCGTCGTATCAAGAAGAAGACAGACACCACCAGAAAACTTTACATTATACCAGGAAGAGATACCCTTCAAGACGGACACAAAGTACCTAGGGATTCATATTGACAAAAAACTAACATGGACAAAACACACTACTGAAACAAACAAGAAGGCAAAGGCGATATTCGTTCAACTCTACCCTTTGCTCAAAGGTAACCGGATAACTCAACAAACGAAACTGACGATATACAAAAGCGTTATTCAACCGATATTACTTTACGGCTGCGTTGTATGGGGCTATGCAGCCAAGACCCACCTCAGAAAACTCCAAATAACACAAAATAAAATACTTAGGACGATAACGGGCGTGGACATAAGGACAAGAATCGACCAACTACACGAAATGACTAAAAGCAAGACACTCGACGAAATCTTCCGTGAAAGAAGAGGGAGATTTTACGACCAAGCAGCAAACCACGAAAACACAATAATAAGAGCACTAGGTGACTACGACACACAGGAAGAAAGAACATACAAACGGCCAAGACTGGAGTAAAATGGTTGCAAAACTTTGGTAAAAGGTAATAAGGTAAACGGTAACAAGGTAAACGGTATCAAGGTAAAAAGATAACGGTAAAATGTAACATTCACAACTTCATATTCATTCCATCACTCATCATACCAAATCACCCATCTCTCACTATCATTCCATGAGGATAAGGGCTAGCGTATGCTGCCTGTAACTCACAAAGCAATACAGCCCTTTCACAGGTGACCTAGCTTGGCGCTTCTGCCAAGGTGGATATCTTGTGTCGGGCTACAAACCAACTCAAACCGTGTACTTTGTACAATTAAATCATAGGTACCAAGTCATTTAATATTAAGTTCATGCAACGAGGATAAGGGTTTGTGAAAACAACCTGTAACTCGCATATCAAATCAGCCAAAACTTCCCAATGCTTGACAATGTCACTATTGGCAAGTGGGGAGGTTGGGGCAACAGGGGCAACCCATGTCGAGTGATCTCATATATGATATCATCGTCGGATCGATTTGGCCCCCTTAGAGCTCATGCAGGGAACGCGCCAACAGGGATCATCGAGGTATATGGTATATTGATCGAGAGAAGCAGCAGTCTACAGCGACCAGCGATCTACCAGGCGACTCATACGGAAAAGCAGAGGAACATCGGAGATAACATCAATAAATCAGTCCCATAGGACGGGCCTGGTGCCCAGAGCCCACGCAGCCCATTCCTATTCCCGATACTAGATAGGGAACACAAACAAAAAAGCGGCCCCTTATAGGGCCAACAAACCCGAACACTACACTGAACATGGAAGACGACTCACTGGCCAAGGAGATTGAAATGGAGGACTACCTCACCGATGAAGAATTCACAACTCTTCTAAAAAGTAGATTTTCCTCGAAGGAAAATACCGCAGACAAGAACTTCAAAATTGTTACAAAGAAACGACAAAGAGCCCTACCAGAAGAAGGCACAACCCCAAAGAAGACAACCAAGACTTCATCAAGCTTACCAGTCAACATAGAGACCAGCAATTCCTTCGAGGGATTACCTATGGAAGAAGGAACACATGAACATCAACAAGGAGCAGAACAACAGAAAGCCACCCAAAGTATCAAGCGCAATAAACCACCACCAATAATAATAACCGATACAAACAACTATATGGCGGACACAAGAGCATTGAAAAACATCTCAGAAGGGTTCATGAGAGTAATTCACACGAGGGAAGGGCTAAAATATCTGTTTGACAATGCAAAGGACTTTGACGGAGCTAAAAAATACCTTCAAAAGAATAACCGCAATTACTACACTTTTTCACTACGCACTAATGAACGAATCAAGATCTGCATCAAAGGGCTGCCCCCATCCATGCCACCAGAACAAGTCAAAGAAGAGCTGGAAGCTTTAAGCTTTAACATCACGGACATAAGGCAGCTGCAATCCAGAAGGGAGGGAGTAGCAAGAGACCTCGGCGTCTTTATTGCCACGCTCCCAATACAGAGGAAAGTAGACAAGTATACAAGTTGACAGTTTTATATTACACAAAGGTGACCATAGAATCATTTAAGCCCAGAAAGGAACCCACACAATGCTACTAATGTCAAGGCTGGGGCCATATCAGAATCAATTGTAACCTTCCGTCAAAATGCGTCAAGTGCGCGAAAAGCCATCTTACGGAAGAATGTGCCAAGAAAGATAGGTCAACTCCTGCAAAATGCGTCAACTGTGGAGGGGACCACCCGCAAGCTACAGGGGATGCCAAGCAGTACCCAAACACAGAATTAACAAAATAGTACCAACAAACACATTAGAGAAAGAAATAGTTACAATAGCAGACATCCGGGAACCGAGAACAAGCTCAAAGCCATTGGAAAGATCGTATAGCGAAGTTGCCTCTTATGTAAGAAGGGAAAACGAATCCGAAAGGAACGGAGTACAAATACAACAGTCAAGAACCACTAACGAAAGAAACAAAATTCAAGAAAATACCAGCAAAACTGAATTTAAAGAGGTTATCACGTTTTTGAAGGACTCCGATCTCACAAAACTTATAGGTATACTTACTAACGCACTTCCCAAGATAAGACAAGCGACGGACAAACTGGCCAAAAAATGTTTACTACTAGAAATAATGTCGACTTACCTATTTGATGACTGAACGACTACAGGTAACAGATCACAAAGAACTGAAGATACTTCACTGGAACGCCAACGGTATAAAACAACAGGAAACTGAATTGGTACATCTTTTAAACAATTTGGAAATCGACCTAGCACTGTTCAGTGAAACTCATTTAAAACCAACAACAAGATTTACAATGACAAACTACTACGTGATCCGCTCAGACAGACTAGCAGGCAAAGCGAGTGGGGGCACAGCCATAGCAATACGGAAACACTTTCCGTACAGAGAAGTCAAACTTCAGGGACTCCGGAACCTGGAAGCTACGACCATTATTGCGAAAATTGGAAATGACGAGTTGCTAATTGGGGCAATGTATAGACCTCCAAATAGAGAACTTCTACCCGAAGACCTTGATCTGATCACAGAATTATTTCACCCCTTTTTCTTGGCTGGCGACTTAAATGCGAAGAACCAGGACTGGTATTCAAGCTTAAACAACATTGCAGGAAGGACCCTGGAAACTCATGCTAATACAAAGGGATACATAGTGACTGCGCCAACAACCCCAACAATATATCCTTATAACTCAAACAAACCGGACGTAATAGACTTAATTCTTACAGACACTGACCTACCCATAGACGAGCTACAAACATTAAACCATTTGGACTCTGACCATGTGCCTGTGTACTGCACCTTGATAATGGACTATAAGACAAACCGCAACATCAGGAGGAAAATAAAGAGGGAAACCGACTGGGAGGAGTTCGGTAACCACATAGAGCAATCAATACCGGGAAAGCCGAACATAATGACCATACAAGATATTGACACAGCAGTAGAACTTTTTACAAACACGATCAAAGAAGGAATAAAACTAGCCACAAGAACAACTAAAGGAAAGAACCCTCCAAATCCAACATCTAACGCAATAAATCCGGAGATAGAACGAGCAATCAAAGAAAAAAATCAATTAAGGAAACGATGGCAAAGGCACAGAGACCCTACAGACAAACATAGGCTTAACATAATAACAAGGGAGGTTAGGCACAAAATTGAGAATTGGAAAAGAGAAAACTGGAACAAAGCTGTAACTGAGGCCGGAGAGGACCCTAAAGTCCTTTGGAGGCTAACCAAAAACTTAACAGGGAAAAGGAAACAACAACGTACAGGGGTAATTCATGGAGAAAACGGCCTGTGTTACGAGGCACAAGACAAGACTGATGCCATAGCAGAAACCCTAGAAACTCAATTCACTCCGAACCTGGAACCGGAAGATGAAGAATTCACCAGATCAAACAAACAATATTTAAGAGACTACTTTTCAAGACCAGTGACAGACGGTATCCAATATATTACTCCGAGAGAGACACAAGAAGTAATAACCACACTACCCAAGAACAAATCACCAGGTCCTGACGGCATCAGTAATGAAACCATAGCGAAACTTCCATTCAAAGCAATAGTTCACCTAACAGAAATGTACAACCAAATAATACGCAAACACCACTACCCACAGGAGTGGAAAACCGGCAACGTAATAACCTTATCGAAACCTGGAAAAGACCCAATTTTTCCGCAAAACCGGAGGCCAATTACCTTACTGAATACCATGAATAAACTTTTTGAGAGACTTATTTTATACAGACTGCTTGCAATATTAAATGAAAAACAAGTGATTCCTAAAATACAATTCGGGTTCCAGAATAAACGTAGTACTACACACGCTCTAGTAAGACTGGCAGAGTACATAACAGAGGGATTTAACGACCGGAGACATACAGTGGCTATATTCCTAGACATGGAAAAAGCCTTTGATAAGGCATGGCATGCCGGAATATTAAGAAAACTGATCGATGCAGAAATCCCAGCCGCACTAGTACATCTAATAAAAAGCTATCTGAATAAGAGACGGTTCCAAGTGAAGATGGAAGGTTGTACATCACAAAACAAAGACATATTCTCAGGGGTCCCTCAGGGAGCGGTCCTCTCACCCTTATTATACAACCTTTACACCAGCGACGCACCGGTAGAGCCGGGATGCGAACTGTTAATGTACGCAGACGACATGGTCATATACGCATCCGACAGGAATATCACGAGAGCAGAAAACAAAATTCAAAGGTACCTCCTCAACCTAGAGAAATGGTTCACCAAATGGAGGATTAAAGTGAACACCCATAAAAGCGCGAAAATCATTTTCACTAGGAGACGACCCAGTACTGACACCGAAACCCAACTATTTGGCTCAATCATACCAAATGAAAAAACTGTAAAGTACCTTGGGGTAACTTTGGACAGGCAGCTCACCTTCAGTGATCACATCATAAAAGCTAAGAATGCAGCCATTGGAAAACTAGTTTCAATATATCCATTACTCAAATCGAATCAACTATCATGAAAAATAAAAGTACAGTTGTACAAATCCCTGATCCGCTCAGCCATCCTCTATGGTTGCCAGGTTTGGGGGTCTGCAGCGAAAGGGCACATCAAATTACTTCAAACTACACAAAATAAAATTTTGAAAACCATCCTCGGCATTGGGAGGAGGTCGTCAACCGATATGGTGCACACTATGTGCAAGATCAACACCATAAGTGAAGAAATCCAAGTCATCAATGAAAGATTTTACAAAAAATGTCAGGAAAGTGAAAATCCCGTCATCAGAGTACTTGGGTCATACAACCTCCAAGAGAAAACCATGTATAAAAGACCAAGAACAATATAAGGAAACCTATCCCAAATTCAACCCTTTATCCCTCACACCCGCACTAATGGCATTTTCTTTTACAGGTTCGACATTCATTATCATCCAAACATCTCATTCCACAAGATAATACAAGTTTCCTACTTACAGGTTCATACTCCATTAATTCACCATCCACCTCATAAAGACCCAACAAAACACGAAGAAAGACTCGTCAATACCTGCAAGCCCTTGCGGCCTCTCAATGACCGCAAGAAAGCAGCAGGTAAGGACGAGGACTAACACAAACACAATGGAGATTTACAAATGTAAATTTGAACAGACACGCAAACAAACAGACATGTAACAAAGGTAACACAATACAAGGATGAGAAAAGAGATAAGCAATTATTTCGGCACTCAAAATCAATCAAGCCTCTCTCGAACTGGTGACACTTATTAATAGTGTTAGCATAAGAGAGGGTCGACAAGGTAAAAAAAAAAAAAAAAAAAAAAAATTCGAGTGATCATGGGAGTGCAAGGTGTCGTCCTGCCTCCCGTACGTGTTTCCTGCTTCTGAGCCTACTTAGCGTTTGCTGATTCTACGGTTGATGGAGCCCTCGGTGAAGTTGAAGAAAGGTGTTGGTGTCGGGGTCGGGAGAAGACCGCCGGATGAGGCGAGGAAGAACCCCGGGCCCGGGAAGCGACCGACCCCGGGCAAGAAGAAGTTGGCGGCGAGCAGCGGGGGAGCCGCCGTCAACGGCAGGCTTGTGCTGCCCGTCCTTTCTGGGGAGGTTGGAAGTCTCCGCTCGCGGGGACTGAAGGCTCCCCCGGTCAGGAAGGAGCTCGTGCCGGGTGGCAAGTGGTCCGCCACAAGCCCGAAGGCGGGAGCTTCAGTGGCAGCTGCCCCTTCGAGGGGCAACAAGCCAGAGGTAGCTGCCGAAGTCAGCGGGGCCGCTCCAATTCCCGGAGCCGAGCGTGCCGCTGGCCGAGGTGGGCTAGAGTCACCCCCGGGTGACGAATCGGCCCTTATTAGGGCCAACAAATCGGCCCTTTCTAGGGCCAACAAGGCTGGCGTGACCCCCCAATTTTCCGGGGAGGTGGGCGCAGTCCACAGCCAAGCGGGTGGAGGTAGCGGGGCCCCTCAAACTACTAGAGGTGAGCGTGCCGATAGCCACACCCAGTCGGTGTCACCCTCGGGTGAAGTTTCGGCCCTTATCAGGGCCAACAACTCGGCCAGCGTGATCTCGCCAACTACCGGCGAGGTGGGCGCAAGTGGCCAAGGTGAAGCCAGCGGGGCCCCTCCAGCTACCGGAGGCGAGCGTGCCACTGGCAGATCCGCCGGGGCTTCCGTCAATGCACCCTCGGGCCTCGGCTTGAAGGACAGTGCTGGCCCCCTTCAAAGCGTCGGCAGCAATGCCGATGCGGGCGAGCCCAGCGGGGCCCCTCCGACTACAGGAGGTGAGCGTGCCGCTGTTGGCCAAAAAGTGCTGGAGGCCCTTTTTAGGGTCGACAGCCCGCAAACCGGGGAGGATGGCAAAAGCTCCCGCCAGCACGATGGGTGGAAACCTAACGGTGCCAACGCAAGCCCTGACCAGGGGGAGCCTAGCTGTCCTCCGCCAGTAAAGACCGCTGCAAGCGGCACTGACGCAAGCGCTAGCGCAAGGGTCTCAAAAACCCGCGTCAACTCCGGCACCTCCCGCCAAGGGGTGTCGGTAGGTGTTAAACGCCCGGCTGAATTTTCTTCAGATTCGGAAGACCGGGTCACACGCTTCGCGCGTGTTGACAGCTCGGGCGAGTCCGTGGACGTGGAGGGACTGTCTTCAGGACCAGACCTCCCGTTGATGCGCGACGAGTCGAGCCAGGGGTCCGATGATGAGTCTGAAGGATTTCGGACCGTAAGACCCCGCCGAAGGGGGAAGGCCGGCAACACCAGGAAGCTGCTGGGGGGCAACCCTAACCATTTAGGCGGCAGCTCTGGTGATGAGAGCGAGGCCAGCGGTGGCCCGGGCCAGGGTGCGCCAGCGCTGGGTAAAGGTGGGAAGCGGCGGAAACCTGCGGGTAACAACGCAAGCCGTGTCTCACCCCAGCCTGGTACTAGTGGCTCTGGGCCAGCTGGCAAAGCGAAGGGGAAGATCC
Source organism: Timema cristinae (assembly GCA_039000515.1). Lineage (NCBI taxonomy): Eukaryota > Metazoa > Arthropoda > Insecta > Phasmatodea > Timematidae > Timema > Timema cristinae. Next base: position 14,588 of record JBCFYV010002497.1, read on the forward strand.
CTCCCATCATATTGTGTGATGTGGAGGGCTACTCCAAGTTGGCGAGGGCCATCCGGTCCAAGGTTCGCGAGCCTGTGGAGGCGGTCAGGCAGCCGGGGGACCGAGTGCGCCTCCAGTGCGGGTCGGAGGAAGATTACCGCGCCCTCCAGAAGTTCTTGCCGAGCTTGGGGATCCAGCATTGGTCCTACGAGCTGGGACGGGAGCGACTGGTCAGGGTTGTGGTGAAGGGACTCCTGACACGGACAAACCCCGACGACATCCAGGAGGAGCTAGTGGAGATGGGTTTCCCCGTGAAATCCGTCACACAGATGCTCTCCCAATGGAAGCGGGATCAGAAGACCGGAGAAAGGCAGCGGTTGCCGAACTTCGTTGTCTCTCTGACGCCCGGGGAGCAAACCGCAAGGCTGTATTCCATATCAGTCCTGTGCGGGCTCCGCGTCAGGGTGGAGAAGTACAAGTCTCCAGGCGGCCCGGTTCAGTGCAAGAACTGTTTCCGGTTTGGGCATGTGCGGAGGGATTGCCGCGCTAACCCGAGGTGTGGGTTCTGTGGTGGTGACCACGAGAGGGGCGGGTGCCCGGAGGAGAGACGATCTCCCCCGAAGTGCCTGCACTGCTCAGGAGCCCACTCCTCGGCGTGGCGGGGCTGTCCCACGTACAAGTCCTTGCGGGCGGCAGGGAATGTGCGGGCCTCCAAGCCTCAAGAAGGGAGGACGGATGGGCCAAGTGAAGGCCAGAAGCCCTCGGGGCACGTTGCGGGACGGAGGGCGAAAGTGACTCCAGCTCCAACACCAAAGCCACTGGTACAATCATTCGCCAGTGTGCTGTCAAAGAGAGATACCCCTCCACCCCAGGCCGAGGCACCTGCCGAAGCCACCAAACCTGAACCGGTGGAATCCGGTTCTACCCCTTTGGTCGAGGGCCCGCCCGAGACCGCTCCTCTCCCTATCCCAACCCACACTGCCATCCTACACCCTTCCAACCCTTTCCTTCCACTCCCAACTCCCACCCTTGTCCCCCCTGTAACCCCCACACCCGAGGATGATGTTGCAAAGCTCAAAAATTGCATTGAGCTACTCAAGGGTATTCCGGGACTGGACCCATGGGACTTTTCATCGAGTCTCTTGAGGAAGGTCCAGGAGTCTCCGAGGAGTAACCGTGGCCACCTGGTCATGGAGCACATCATCCTCTACCTGGTCTCTCATGGCAGTGCACCCGAATAGAGGACCACCAGTGCTGAAGGAGCTCACGGTCGCACTCTGGAACGCCAACGGAGTCGCGGGGAAGAAGGCTGAGCTTGAAAGTTTCTTGGCAAAGCATCGTGTCGACGTAATGCTGCTGGGAGAAACCCACTTGCGCTCCGCAATGAGGTTCTCGTTAGCAGAGTTTATCTGCCATCGGAGTGACCGAGCGGGGGATGTGGGAAGGGGTGGGACGGCGGTTCTGGTCCGAAGGGGCCTTGACCACCACGTCGTCTCACTTCCTCCCCTCCAACACATGGAAGCAACGGCTATCCAACTGGTGACCTCGACTGGCCCAGTGCGTCTCATTTCCATCTACTTCCCTCCCTACCACCGGTTCGACCAGGCCACGAGGGCTGACATGGAGGTGCTGCTTCGAGGTACCACGCCTGTTTTAATCGGTGGTGACTTCAACGCTAAGCACCCTTCATGGGGCTCTAGGATTATGTGCGCTCGCGGCGGATTGCTCCGCGACGTCATAGATCTACACGGCCTGGTGGCTGCCGGGCCTCCGACCCCTACCCACTTCCCTTTCAATCCCGGCTATCTCCCGGACGTCCTAGACTTCGTTGTCTCCAGAGGGATCAGAAGGCGGTTAGTGCTGAAGTCTCTAGCTGAGCTAGACTCGGATCACAACCCCGTTCTCGTGAACCTGGGACGCGCGGTGTCCTTCCTAGACCCCCCCGAAAAACCCGACCTAAAGCGCACTGACTGGGACAGGTTTACGAATGTGTTGAGAGGGAGGTTGGGACCCACCCCTACCTTTCGAACAGCAGCGGAAATCGATCGCGGTGCGGAGTTCATAACTTCCGCCATCAAGGGGTCGCTCGAAGCTTCGACGCCGAGGCACCGTCCTAAGAGGGCGCCACGGGCTTCTTTGCCCGATTCTATCCTCAGGCACGTCCGGGAGAAAAATCGGCTGAGGAGGGCTTGGCAAATCTCGAGGGACCCGGTAGACAAGGCCAACTGGAGCCGCAAAGTCCATGCGGTTCGGGAGATGGTCCGAGAATACCGGAACAGTGTCTGGGAGGACAAGATTGAGAGCCTGTGCGTGCAGGACAGGTCCTTGTGGCAAATGGCGAGGAACTTGATGCGGGTCCCCGCACCAAGGCCGCCTATTGTGAGTCGCAACGGGGTGGCCAACTCCGACCAGGAGAAGGCCGATGCTCTCGCTGAGCACTTAGAGGCGCAATTTGTACCGACTGACAACCCGTCAGACCCGGTGCACGTTGCGCACGTGGCGCAGGTCATCAGCGCGGTCTCGTACAGACCCTTGGATGAACCCGAACCCACGGAGGTGACAGAAATGTCACGGGCGATAGCCGCTCTAAGACAAAACAAGGCCCCCGGATCCGACGGTATCAGTAACGCGGTCCTCAGAAAGCTGCCCTTGGAGGCGATTAACTTCCTTGTGGAGTTATTCAACGCCGTCCTGTTCCTGAGTCACTTCCCCGAGCTCTGGAAACATGCCAACGTCCTCTGCTTTCATAAACCGGGTAAGGACCCGGCCCTAGCTTCGTCCTACCGACCGATCAGCTTGCTCGACTGTCTGGGCAAGTTGTTCGAGAGACTAATAATGACGAGACTGACCCGACATGTTCGCGAGGGGGGCATCTTGGTGGACGAGCAGTTCGGCTTTCGGGCGGGACACGCTACGTCTCATCAACTTGTCCGGCTCGTGGAACAGGTTACGAGGAACTTCAACATCAACAGGCTGACTGGTGCTGTCTTTCTTGACGTGGCAAAGGCCTTCGACCGTGTTTGGCACGAGGGTCTCCTTTTCAAACTCCTCTCCCTGAACCTGCCCTTCTACCTAGTTAAGGTTGTTCAATCTTATCTTTCCCATCGCACCTTTTCCACTACCTTTGGGAACGCCACCTCCCAAGTAAGAAGCATCCGGGCTGGAGTGCCGCAGGGTTCCATGGTGGGCCCGCTGCTCTTCAGTCTCTATGTGAACGACATTCCAAAATCCCCAGGCACCGAGTTGGCTCTGTATGCGGACGACACGGCTCTAGTAGCGGAGTCGTGGCGAGGGCAGCTGGTGGAGAGGCGACTCCAGACGCACCTGACGCAGTTGGAGGGGTGGCTGACAACCTGGAGAACAAGTATTAACGTGGAGAAGAGCACTGCAATGCTCTTCACATGGAAAAGAAAGTACTACAGGCCGGCTCCACTCCGGCTGTTCGGAGAACAGATCAGATGGGCGGACAGTGTTAAGTACCTGGGACTTACGCTGGACACAAAACTGACCTGGAGACTACACTGCAACGAAAGACTCAACAAGGCGAGGCAAAGGCTGGGAGTCCTAGGCCCACTGCTTAACAGGCGTAGCGCCCTGTCTACAAGGAACGGTCTGACGCTGTACAAGCAGTTGCTCAGGCCGATCCTCGACTATGCGTGTCCCGCTTGGGGTCACCTGGCGGACACGTATATGAGGAGGATGCAGGCGTTCCAGAGCGTATGTCTGAGGATCATTGTGGGTGCACCTTGGTATGTCCGGAATGAGACTCTTCATCGTGACCTGGATATGCCTACCATCAAGGACCACTTCCGGAAACTGGCGCAGTCTTTCTACGCTAGACTTCCCGGTGCCACCAATCCTCTTATCCAGGGGCTTGGGAACTACGTCATCGACCCTGGTGGGTGCCATCGACGTCCCAAAGCCCTGCTCGGATAAGCGAGATGTGTCAACAGTGGTTTAGGAGGCTCTCACCCAGCCCCCCATAGAGTAGTGTCTCCGCACGTAACTCTAAAAAAACCCTTAGTCGGTTTCTCAATTTCTTACCCCCCTTTTTTACCCCAATATTACTAATATTTTGTAATCTCTGTTTCTTTGTTTCAGAACTTCGCGAAACGCGACAACCCGTTCTTAATTTTTGCAAACCACACGGTGTGACCAATTGGTCGGTACGTGTTGGAACTTGCTCTCGTGCTCCCCTTCTGGAAGCATCGGAGCATGCCTTTTGTCTGTGTCTGTGTCTGTGATTCGAGTTCAGTGGGGACCCAACCTTGGAGAACCACCTTTGTGAAAGAGCATAATAAACCATCTTTATTCGTTTGAAAAGAGCATTTCATCGTCACTCCCTATCCTCCCACGACTATCCCGACCTCCCACCGCGACTCCGTGTTGCCGGGATGGTTATCCTGCCTCCCACCGCGACTCGGTGTTGCCGGGACTGTTCCCCTGCCTCCCACCGCGACTCCGTGTTGCCGGGACAGATCCTTACCTCCCACCGCGACTTCGTGTTGCCGGGACTCTGACCTATCTGTTTTCCCCCCCCATCTCCCTTCCTTACCCCCATCCACTGGACCCACGGGATCGACGACTGACAACCACCGTCGCCCGGAAACTGGACTTCGACGAGACAAAACCACTCCACGCGAAGCCGCAGTAAGAGGGATAACAGTTCTGGCGCCTAAACGTGGGGCCAATCAAGACACAGGACGGATGTCCAACGGACCGACTACACGACCCCAGAACACCGCACAACACTTCCGGGAGTGAACAAAACCCGGTGGCGCCCAAACAACCTCACCAAAGAAGACGACTTCACCAAAGAAAACTCACCGAAGAAGACTACCTCACCAGAGAAGACGAACTCACAAACGAATACAACCTCACCAACGAAGACAACCTCACCAAGGAATACGACCCACCAAAGAAGACGACCTCACCAAAGAAGGCAAAATGGTGATGACCAGGAGTCAAAAGTGTACCAACCCATCGTGTACCCCAGGAGGGGACCGACACTATGTAACCTGCATAAACTGCCAAAAACCCTATCATCACCTTTGCATTGGATGGACAGACGAACCACGTGACATCAATGAACCATCCTACCGCTGCACCTCCTGCACTGAAACACCGGCGGAAGTACGATATTGCCCAGGGTTAACCTGTACTGGCGAAGACGGCCCAGAGATTGTCTGTGAGGACTGTAGACAATACTACCATTACCAGTGTCTGGGCTGGAAAAATGAACCCAGAGACCTGAGGGGCCTCTTCTTCCGTTGCCCACCATGCCAACGACCCAACTCATCAAGCGCCAGCGCACCACCATACCGGCCACACTTGACTACCACCTACCAACGCCCATGTTCAAGCCCTTACCACCTACCAACTCTACCAGATTTTCACGGTCGAGGACATGAAGACCCTACTACTTTTACTCAACGCTGTGAGGTTCAGCTCAGGACCGCTCAAATAGACCCATTAGAATGGGTACATACTACCCAAAGGCAGCTTAAAGACACCGCCGCTCAATGGTGGAAGCTTTATGGCGAGTATATTACAACTTGGGAAGAATTCAAACAAAGACTAACGCACCACTTCGCCAGTACAACCACCATAGCCTCTCTCCACGCGGAGCTGTACGGAAAGGAACAGGCCCAGTCTGAACCCGTCGAGATATTCCTTCGACACAAGGTACGATTGCATCAACGCTTGTCCCCCACAACGCCATCATCAGAGATAATACCACTGTTAATTGAATTGGTCCGACCAGGACTAAGACCTTTTCTGCGAGCCCCACACCCTCAAGAATTAGAAGAACTTATAACTAGGGCTGTATCTGTGGAACGTGACCTGGCTAAAAATCCGGCAACAGGGACGACACGCTCCATCAAGACCCCAACAACTGCAGCTGACCCACGACCTCCAAAATGTTACCACTGCCCAGGGTACCACTTTCACCGGGACTGCCCAGTGCTAAATCAACGCTACCCAGAGAAAGACAGATCGGGAAACGCCAAGCCAGAGGACAACAGGGCCACGCCTCTGGGAGACAGGAACCAGGGCCGCCTCCAGTAATCAACAGCGTCAACCCCTCAACATCCCAACCACTCCCCAGGGTTCTGTGTGAAACTCCTCATGGTCCTCTACTAGCCCTATTAGATACCGGGGCTACTGCTAATTTTATTCTATACCAACACCTTACCCCTTCAAACCGGAATAGTTTAATTCCTTTCCCCACGCCCATCCACCTAGCCAAGGTTGGGAGTAACCTCGCCATCCGAGGCCAGATCACCTTACCCATAACCATGCAAAGGCTACAACTCAACGTCACGTTCCTGGTATCTGATGAGCTACGAGAACCACTGATTTTGGGACAACCATGGTTCACAGAACAGAAAGTAATCCTGGACTACGAGAACAGCCGGGTGCTATTTGGAAACCAAGAGCGTCATACTCTGTACTGGATTGCAAGACTCAATGAGAATCCCCCTCCGGTTCCTCAAGACCAAATCAGACAACACGCCCCAATAGAGTATCAAGGACAACTACTCAGACTACTAGACCAACACCGAGCAGTTTTCAACACCCAAGGACCACTGCGAAGAACACGCAGCATCAATCATCAAATTCGACTTAAAGATAATCAACGGATTATGGTACGGCCTTACCGTTACTCCCCCACCAAGAGCGCGCTAATTGAAGACCAGGTTCAGGAGATGAAATCCCAGGGGATAATAGAACCTGGAAACTCGGAATACAATTCACCCATTGTAATTGTGGATAAAAAGGACAAAACTCCCCGTTTCTGCATTGATTTCCGACAACTGAACGCCGCCACTATCGATGTCACTCCACCCACCGTCAACGTACATGACACTCTTCGAGATCTGGGAGACGCAGAAATATTTACCACCCTCGATATGAAATCCGGCTACTGGCAGATTCCCCTACACCCCGATTCAAAACCACTGACTGCTTTCACCACCCCTACTGGAGAAACCTTGCAATTTACAGTTATGCCTTTTGGGTTAAAGGGAGCTCCAAGTACCTTCCAGCGACTGATGAGCCAAGAAGTGTTAGCAGGGTACACCGGCCAGTTCTGTTTCGCCTACCTAGACGACGTGATAATCTACTCAAAGACATGGGGAGAGCACCTCACCCACTTGAGCAAGGTTTTAGAAAGATTTGAGCTCCATCAACTGACCTGCAATCTGGCCAAATGCCAGTTCGGCAAGACGGAGCTAGAGTACCTGGGCCATATCGTTTCTAGCCACGGAAACGCCCCACAACCACAGACGATCAAGGCAATCACGGAAGCCCCACCACCAAGAAACCGTAAACAGCTCCGACAACTCCTGGGCCTCTGCAATTGGCTACGGGAATTCGTGCCCCAGATGTCGGAAGTAACAGCACCTCTCACCGAACTTCTAAGAACCAAATCCCGGTGGATATGGAACTCCAAGACAGAAGCCGCTCTCCACACACTTAAAGAAGCATTCCGAGACCTACCACCCTTAAGCCGCCCCGATCCATCACGAACATTCACACTACAAACCGACGCTAGTGGGATTGGACTAGGGGCAGTACTGTACCAAGAAGATGATACGGGCAAACGAATCATCAGCCATGCCAGCGCAACACTAACCCCTACCGAGCGACGGTACCACAGCAACGAACAGGAGTGCCTCGCTATCGTCTGGGCCATCAAGAAGTATAGACATTACCTGGAAGAAAAACCCTTCATACTTCGCACGGATAACCGAGCTCTCACCTGGCTGAATACGATGAAAGACCAACGGACCAAGCTAACGCGATGGGCACTCTTGCTCCAAGAGTTCCAGTTTTCCCTAGAACATTGCCCGGGAAAACAGAACGATCTACCTGACGCGTTGTCACGCCAACCCGACAGCGAGAACACCAGTTCAGAGACGCAAGACTGGGACCGGATGACTCCACCCTCAGTCACAGGGCTACCACCACCCGAACCAGAAGCTCTATAGTCCTACAAAGCCCTGATGAACCCCTACATGAGTTGGTCAAGGCGGAACAAAGAAAGGATACAGAGATACAAACTCAAGTGAACCATTGGAAGGCTCTGGACACCCAAACTCGACCACCCACAAAAACAACCGACGCTCGTTTTTGGAATGAACACCATGTTAAAGAAGAGAATATCTGGAGACGCGAAGGAAGGGAAGGACCATGGAAACTCATCGTTCCAGCTCAAATCAGGCAACAGGTCATTTGGACATACCACGACCACCCTCAGGCAGGGCACCCGGGAGAAGACGAAACGACACGAGCCATTCAGCGAGGCTACACCTGGAAAGGCCTCCGAACGGAAGTCGGCAACTACGTTCGAAACTGCATGCTCTGTGCCTGTCGTAAGACCGGGGGTATCAAGGGGCAGAGCCACTAAGACCCCGTCAACCACAACGCCCCTGGAAAGTGGTAGCCCTAGACCTCATGGGGCCATACCCCCGAAGTCGCCGAGGAAAGAAGTTCATCCTAGTGATTACGGATCTCTTCTCAAGATGGGTAGAAGTATTTCCACTCGCGTCAACAGAGGTCAGACAGATAATCCAGACGATGGAACAACAATTCTTCCCACGATGGGGATATCCAAAACATCTCCTGTCCGACAATGGTCCACAGTTCATTAGCCGAGCTTGGGCGAACGCCTGTCAAAAGTGGGATGTCGAAGCCTGGACAACCCCAATCTACCACCCCCAAGCCAACCCCACGGAAAGAAGGAACCAGGAACTAAAGAAGGGAATCCGACTCCAAATCTCGGAGAATCATCGAGAATGGGATACCTTCCTGCCGATGATCGCCTTCAATCTACGATGCCGCAAGAATGGGGCCACCGGAATGTCTCCGAGTGAACTACTACTTGGCCGAACGCTATACAGGCCCAGGGAGTGGAGATTTGAAACCCCAGGACGAGAGCAGGAAGACAACGAGAGCCCTAGCCAAGGAGCCCTCCAAAGAGAAGAACAGGCACGAGTCAATCAAGCCAATTACCAACAACGGTACACCCACCCTCCAGCACGGGCCGCCCAACCCTTTCAAAACGGTGATTTGGTACTGGTCCGCACCCAACCCCTCTCTAACGCAACAGAGGCCTACTACGCCGGCTTTGCCCCCAAATGGGAAGGACCCTACCCGGTGAGCAAACGAAGAGGAGGGGTCTACTGGGTTACCTACCCAAATGGTCGATCCAAGAAAATACACAGGGGACAACTACGTCCTGCACCCCCTGGTGAAAACACCGGGAAACCGCAGCTACCCAAACTACTCACAACCATGGACCCCGCACCCAATAACACCGAGGGAACAAAAGGACTGACCCTCCCCTACCAAATAGTTCTGGATGGAGTACCAGACTGCGACCTCGACGACCTCCAATCCCTCCCAAGACAGGGTGAGGCCAAAGACCCGGGTACACGGCTACTCAAGCGCCGTGCGTGACACAGTGCGTGGTCACAACAACCAATGCGGGATGCGTAAAACGATGCGTGGGTGCGCCAACACAGGGCGTGGTCCCTCAACCCAGTGCGTGACGTGAACATAATGGTGCGTGGTTACACAACCAAGTGCGTGACGTGAACATAATGGTGCGTGGTTACACAACCAAGTGCGTGACGTGAACATAATGGTGCGTAGTTCCACAACCAAGTGCGTGACGCTAACATCACGGTGCGTGGTGAAAATCACACCCACTGTGGCTACCCCACTCAGTAAACACTGTCAAAGTGTGGCCCTAAAAAGGGCTGATTATGTGCGATAACTTGTTGGCCCTAGAAAGGGCCGTCTTATTTACTGTATTTGTTTGGCCCTGAAAAGGGCAGATTATGTGTTGATTTTTTTTGTTGGCCCTATAAAGGGCCGTTTTTTGCCATATTTTATTGGCCCTAAAAAGGGCAGATTGTGTGTTGATTTTGTTACTGGTAAAGCTAAGAAGGGCCGTCTTATTTACTGTATAGTTTTGGCCCTAAAAAGGGCCGTAATGTATTTTCGTTATTATTATTTATTTGTTATATATTTACGTTTTCTTTTTTTTTTTCTCTCTCTGTGTCCATCAGAACTATTGAATCTAATCAATGTTAAAATTAGTATTAAATTAGCCCTAAGATATATGTAAGATGTAAATAATTTGTTGATGTAAAATTTATGTAGACCAGAGGTCACCCGTGTGCAAGTGCGCAAGCCAGTGTGGGGGATTGATGTGCCTCTCTGTTCAGGCAGCCTTCTTTCCTTCGCACTTGCACCGGCCGCTTCACCCTCCCTCCCTACTGCCGGTCCGGCCCACAGTCCATGTTGTCTGAGCCGTCCGTGACGCTCTTACCTCTATAATCAACTCCCTTCTTCCTATTGGCTCGCTTGGCGGCCAATAGCACTTTCGTTTTCCCGAACCAATGGGAAGCTCCCTCTTCTCTGATTGGACCGGGCCAGGCAGCAGCGGAGGGTATATAACCCGGTGAATTCTTGATTCGAGTTCCACGGACAAACCCCGACGACATCCAGGAGGAGCTAGTGGAGATGGGTTTCCCCGTGAAATCCGTCACACAGATGCTCTCCCAATGGAAGCGGGATCAGAAGACCGGAGAAAGGCAGCGGTTGCCGAACTTCGTTGTCTCTCTGACGCCCGGGGAGCAAACCGCAAGGCTGTATTCCATATCAGTCCTGTGCGGGCTCCGCGTCAGGGTGGAGAAGTACAAGTCTCCAGGCGGCCCGGTTCAGTGCAAGAACTGTTTCCGGTTTGGGCATGTGCGGAGGGATTGCCGCGCTAACCCGAGGTGTGGGTTCTGTGGTGGTGACCACGAGAGGGGCGGGTGCCCGGAGGAGAGACGATCTCCCCGAAGTGCCTGCACTGCTCAGGAGCCCACTCCTCGGCGTGGCGGGGCTGTCCCACGTACAAGTCCTTGCGGGCGGCAGGGAATGTGCGGGCCTCCAAGCCTCAAGAAGGGAGGACGGATGGGCCAAGTGAAGGCCAGAAGCCCTCGGGGCACGTTGCGGGACGGAGGGCGAAAGTGACTCCAGCTCCAACACCAAAGCCACTGGTACAATCATTCGCCAGTGTGCTGTCAAAGAGAGATACCCCTCCACCCCAGGCCGAGGCACCTGCCGAAGCCACCAAACCTGAACCGGTGGAATCCGGTTCTACCCCTTTGGTCGAGGGCCCGCCCGAGACCGCTCCTCTCCCTATCCCAACCCACACTGCCATCCTACACCCTTCCAACCCTTTCCTTCCACTCCCAACTCCCACCCTTGTCCCCCTGTAACCCCCACACCCGAGGATGATGTTGCAAAGCTCAAAAATTGCATTGAGCTACTCAAGGGTATTCCGGGACTGGACCCATGGGACTTTTCATCGAGTCTCTTGAGGAAGGTCCAGGAGTCTCCGAGGAGTAACCGTGGCCACCTGGTCATGGAGCACATCATCCTCTACCTGGTCTCTCATGGCAGTGCACCCGAATAGAGGACCACCAGTGCTGAAGGAGCTCACGGTCGCACTCTGGAACGCCAACGGAGTCGCGGGGAAGAAGGCTGAGCTTGAAAGTTTCTTGGCAAAGCATCGTGTCGACGTAATGCTGCTGGGAGAAACCCACTTGCGCTCCGCAATGAGGTTCTCGTTAGCAGAGTTTATCTGCCATCGGAGTGACCGAGCGGGGGATGTGGGAAGGGGTGGGACGGCGGTTCTGGTCCGAAGGGGCCTTGACCACCACGTCGTCTCACTTCCTCCCCTCCAACACATGGAAGCAACGGCTATCCAACTGGTGACCTCGACTGGCCCAGTGCGTCTCATTTCCATCTACTTCCCTCCCTACCACCGGTTCGACCAGGCCACGAGGGCTGACATGGAGGTGCTGCTTCGAGGTACCACGCCTGTTTTAATCGGTGGTGACTTCAACGCTAAGCACCCTTCATGGGGCTCTAGGATTATGTGCGCTCGCGGCGGATTGCTCCGCGACGTCATAGATCTACACGGCCTGGTGGCTGCCGGGCCTCCGACCCCTACCCACTTCCCTTTCAATCCCGGCTATCTCCCGGACGTCCTAGACTTCGTTGTCTCCAGAGGGATCAGAAGGCGGTTAGTGCTGAAGTCTCTAGCTGAGCTAGACTCGGATCACAACCCCGTTCTCGTGAACCTGGGACGCGCGGTGTCCTTCCTAGACCCCCCCAAAAAACCCGACCTAAAGCGCACTGACTGGGACAGGTTTACGAATGTGTTGAGAGGGAGGTTGGGACCCACCCCTACCTTTCGAACAGCAGCGGAAATCGATCGCGGTGCGGAGTTCATAACTTCCGCCATCAAGGGGTCGCTCGAAGCTTCGACGCCGAGGCACCGTCCTAAGAGGGCGCCACAGGCTTCTTTGCCCGATTCTATCCTCAGGCACGTCCGGGAGAAAAATCGGCTGAGGAAGGCTTGGCAAATCTCGAGGGACCCGGTAGACAAGGCCAACTGGAGCCGCAAAGTCCATGCGGTTCGGGAGATGGTCCGAGAATACCGGAACAGTGTCTGGGAGGACAAGATTGAGAGCCTGTGCGTGCAGGACAGGTCCTTGTGGCAAATGACGAGGAACTTGATGCGGGTCCCCGCACCAAGGCCGCCTATTGTGAGTCGCAACGGGGTGGCCAACTCCGACCAGGAGAAGTCCGATGCTCTCGCTGAGCACTTAGAGGCGCAATTTGTACCGACTGACAACCCGTCAGACCCGGTGCACGTTGCGCACGTGGCGCAGGTCATCAGCGCGGTCTCGTACAGACCCTTGGATGAACCCGAACCCACGGAGGTGACAGAAATGTCACGGGCGATAGCCGCTCTAAGACAAAACAAGGCCCCCGATCCAACGGTATCAGTAACGCGGTCCTCAGAAAGCTGCCCTTGGAGGCGATTAACTTCCTTGTGGAGATATTCAACGCCGTCCTGTTCCTGAGTCACTTCCCCGAGCTCTGGAAGCATGCCAACGTCCTCTGCTTTCATAAACCGGGTAAGGACCCGGCCCTAGCTTCGTCCTACCGACCGATCAGCTTGCTCGACTGTCTGGGCAAGTTGTTCGAGAGACTAATAATGACGAGACTGACCCGACATGTTCGCGAGGGGGGCATCTTGGTGGACGAGCAGTTCGGCTTTCGGGCGGGACACGCTACGTCTCATCAACTTGTCCGGCTCGTGGAACAGGTTACGAGGAACTTCAACATCAACAGGCTGACTGGTGCTGTCTTTCTTGACGTGGCAAAGGCCTTCGACCGTGTTTGGCACGAGGGTCTCCTTTTCAAACTCCTCTCCCTGAACCTGCCCTTCTACCTAGTTAAGGTTGTTCAATCTTATCTTTCCCATCGCACCTTTTCCACTACCTTTGGGAACGCCACCTCCCAAGTCAGAAGCATCCGGGCTGGAGTGCCGCAGGGTTCCATGGTGGGCCCGCTGCTCTTCAGTCTCTATGTGAACGACATTCCAAAATCCCCAGGCACCGAGTTGGCTCTGTATGCGGACGACACGGCTCTAGTAGCGGAGTCGTGGCGAGGGCAGCTGGTGGAGAGGCGACTCCAGACGCACCTGACGCAGTTGGAGGGGTGGCTGACAACCTGGAGAACAAGTATTAACGTGGAGAAGAGCACTGCAATGCTCTTCACATGGAAAAGAAAGTACTACAGGCCGGCTCCACTCCGGCTGTTCGGAGAACAGATCAGATGGGCGGACAGTGTTAAGTACCTGGGACTTACGCTGGACACAAAACTGACCTGGAGACTACACTGCAACGAAAGACTCAACAAGGCGAGGCAAAGGCTGGGAGTCCTAGGCCCACTGCTTAACAGGCGTAGTGCCCTGTCTACAAGGAACGGTCTGACGCTGTACAAGCAGTTGCTCAGGCCGATCCTCGACTATGCGTGTCCCGCTTGGGGTCACCTGGCGGACACGTATATGAGGAGGATGCAGGCGTTCCAGAGCGTATGTCTGAGGATCATTGTGGGTGCACCTTGGTATGTCCGGAATGAGACTCTTCATCGTGACCTGGATATGCCTACCATCAAGGACCACTTCCGGAAACTGGCGCAGTCTTTCTACGCTAGACTTCCCGGTGCCACCAATCCTCTTATCCAGGGGCTTGGGAACTACGTCATCGACCCTGGTGGGTGCCATCGACGTCCCAAAGCCCTGCTCGGATAAGCGAGATGTGTCAACAGTGGTTTGGGAGGCTCTCACCCAGCCCCCCATAGAGTAGTGTCTCCGCACGTAACTCTAAAAAAACCCTTAGTCGGTTTCTCAATTTCTTACCCCCCTTTTTTACCCCAATATTACTAATATTTTGTAATCTCTATTCGAGTTCAGTGGGGACCCAACCTTGGAGAACCACCTTTGTGAAAGAGCATAATAAACCATCTTTATTCGTTTGAAAAGAGCATTTCATCGTCACTCCCTATCCTCCCACGACTATCCCGACCTCCCACCGCGACTCCGTGTTGCCGGGATGGTTATCCTGCCTCCCACCGCGACTCGGTGTTGCCGGGACTGTTCCCCTGCCTCCCACCGCGACTCCGTGTTGCCGGGACAGATCCTTACCTCCCACCGCGACTTCGTGTTGCCGGGACTCTGACCTATCTGTTTTCCCCCCCATCTCCCTTCCTTACCCCCATCCACTGGACCCACGGGATCGACGACTGACAACCACCGTCGCCCGGAAACTGGACTTCGACGAGACAAAACCACTCCACGCGAAGCCGCAGTAAGAGGGATAACAAAGTCTATACACGGCTCACCAGGATATCTCTGAATCAACACGAAGGAAAAGTCTTGGAACTGCCCACCATACTATCTCTGAGTCAAAACGGGGGACAATTCTTGAGACTGCTCACCAGACTATCTCTGAGTCAACACGGGGGACAAGTCTTGAGACTGCTCTCAAGGCTATCTCTGAGTCAACAAAGGGGGAAATTTCTTTAGACTGTGCAACAGGCTATCTCTGAGTCAACACGAGGGACAAGTTTTGAGACTGCTCACCAGTCTATCTCTGAGTCAACACGGGTAACAAGTCTTGAGACTGTGCAACAGGCTATCTCTGAATCAACACAGGGGACAAATCTTGAGAGTGTACACCAGGCTATCTCTGAGTCAACACAGGGTACAAGTCTTGAGACTGCTCACCAGGCTATCTCTGAGTCAATACAGGGGTCAAGTCTCGAGACTGCTCACCAGGCTATCTCTGAGTCAACACGGTATACAAGTCTTGACACTGCTCACTAGGCTATCTCTGAGTCAACACGGGGAACAAGTCTTGATATTGCTCGTCAGACTATCTCTGAGTCAACACGAGGGAAGTGTCTTGAGACTGTGCACCAGGCTATCTCTGAGTCAACAATATGGACAAGTCTTGAGACTGCTCATCATACTATCTCTGAGTCAACATGGGGGACAAGTCTTTAGACTGCTCACCAGGTTATCTCTGAGTCAACCCGGGGGATAAGTCTTTATCCTGCTCACAAGGCTATCTCTGAATCAAAACGGGAGACAAGTCATGAGACTGCTCATCAGAATATCTTCTAGTCAGCAAAGGGGACAAGTCTTGACAATACACACCAGTTTATCTCTGAGTCAACACGGGGGACCTGTCTTTAGACTGCTAACCAGGCTATCTCTCAGTCAACACGGGGACAAGTCCTGAGACTGCTCACCAGGCTATCTTTGAGTCAACACAGGGGAAGAGTCTTGAGACTTTTCACCAATCTCTGAATCAACACGGGGTACAAGTCTTGACACTGCTCACTAGGCTATCTCTGAGTCAACACGGGGGACAAGTCTTGATATTGCTCATCAGACTATCTCTGAGTCAACACGAGGTACAAGTCTTGAGACTGTACACCAGGCTATCTCTGAGTCAACACGGGGAAAAATCTTGACCCTGCTCACCAGGATATCTTTGAGTCAAAACGAGGGACAATACTTGAGAATGCTCAACAAACTATTTCTGAGTCAACACGGGGGACAATTCTTGAGACTGTTCACCAGACTATCTCTGAGTCAACACGGGGGACAAGTCTTGAGACTGCTCACCAGGCTATCTCTTAGTCAAGACGGGAGAAAGGTCTTGAGATTGCTCAACAGACAATGTCTGAGTCAACACGGAGTAAAAGTTATGAGACTGCTCACCAGGCTATCTCTGAGTCAACACAGGGGACAAGTCTTGAAAATGTGCATCAGGCTATCTCTGAGTCAACACTGGGACAAGTCTTGAGACTTTACACAATGCTATATCTTTAAGTCAACACGGGGGATAAGTCTTGAGACTGCTCACCAGGCTATCTCTGAGTCAACACTGGGACAAGTCTTGAGACTGCTCACCAAATTATCTCTGAGTCAACACGGGAAACATGTCCTGAGACTGTAAACCAGTCTATCTCTGAGTCAACACAGGGGACAAGTCTTGAGACTGTGCACCAAGCTATCTCTGAGTCAAAACGGGGGACAAGCCTTGAGACTGTGGACCAGGCTATCTCTTAGTCAACATGGGTAACAAGTCTTGAGACTGTAAACCAGTCTATCTCTGAGTCAACACAGGGACAAGTCTTGAGACTGTACACCAGGCTATCTCTGAATCAACACGGGGACAAGTCTTGAGTCTGTGCACCAGGCTATCTCTGAGTCAACACGGGGGACAAGTCTTGAGAATGTACACCATGCTATATCTCAGAATCAACACGGGGGACAAGTCTTGACACTGCTCACCAGGTTATCTCTGAGTCAACACTGTGGACAAATCTTGAGACTTCTCACCAGACTATCTCTGAGTCAAAACGGGGGACAATTATTGAGAATGCTTACTAGACTATCTCTGAGTCAACAAGGGGGCCAAGTCTTGAGACTGCTCCTCAGACTATCTCTCAGTCAATATGGGGGACAAGTCTTGAGACTGCTCACCAGACTATCTATTAGTTAACACGGGGGATAAGTCTTTAGACTGCTAACAACGCTATCTCTGAATCAAAACGCAGGACAAGTCTTGAGACTGCTCACCAGGCTATCTCCTAGTCAACACGGGGTACATGTCTTGAGACTGTACACCAGGCTATCTCTGAGTCAACACGGGGGAAAATCTTGAGAATTCTCACCAGGCTATCTCCTATTCAACACGGGGGACAAGTCTTGAGAATGTATACCATGCTATATCTCAGAGTCAACACGGGGGACAAGTCTTGACACTGCTCACCAGGCTATCTCTGATTCAACACAGGGGACATGTCTTTAGACTGCTAACCAGGTTATCTCAGAGTAAACACGAGAGACAAATCTTGAGACTGTGCACCAGGCTATCTCTGAGTCAAAGCAGGGGACAAGTCTTGAGAATGTACACCATGCTATATCTCAGAGTCAACACGGGGAACAAGTCTTGAGACTGCTCACCATGCTATCTCTAATTCAAAACAGGGGACAAGTCTTGAGACTGCTAACCAGGCTATCTCTGAGTAAACGCGGGGGACAAGTCTAGACACTGCTCACAAGGCTATCTCTGAGTCAAAATCCGGGACAATTCTTGAGACTGCTCACCAGACTATCTCTGAGTCAACACGTTGGACAAGTCTTGAGACTGCTCACCAGGCTATCTCTGAGTCAACAAAGGGGGACAAGCCTTGAGACTGTGCTACAGGCTATCTCTGAGTCAACACGAGGGGCAAGTCTTGAGACTGCTCACCAGGCTATCTCTGGTCAACACGGGTGACAAGTCTTGAGACTGTGCATCAAGCTATCTCTGATTCAACATGGGGGACAAGTCTTGAGACTATGCACCAGGCTATCTCTTAGACAACATTGGGGACAAGTCTTGAAACTGTGCACCAGGTTATCTCTGAGTCAACACGGGTGACAAGGCTTGAGACTGTGCAACAGGCTATCGCTGATTCAACACAGGGGACAAATCTTGAGAGTGTACACCAGGCTATCTCTGAGTCAAAACGGAGGACAAGTCTTGAGATTGTTCACCAGGCTTTCTCTGAGTCAACACGGGTAACAAGTATTGAGACTGCTCACCAGGCTATCTCTTAGTCAACAAAGGGGGACAAGTCTTGAGACTGCTCACCAGGCTATCTCTGAATCAACATGGGGGACAAGTCTTGACACTGCTAACCAGGCTATCTCTGAGTCAACATGGGGGATAATTCTTGAGACTCTTCACCAGGCTATCTCTGATTCAACACAGGGGACAAGTGTTGAAAATGTGCGACAGGTTATCTCTGAGTAAACACGGGGACAAGTCTTGAGACTGTACACCAAGCTATCTCCGAGTCAACACGGGGGACAAATCTTGAGACTCTTCACCAGGGTATCTCTGATTCAACACAGGGGACAAGTGTTGATAATGTGCGACAGGCTATCTCTGGGTAAACACGGGGGACAAGTCTTGAGACTGTACACCAAGCTATCTCTGAGTCAACACGGGGAATATTCCTGAGACTGTGCAACAGGCTATCTCTGAACCAACATGGGGGACAAGTCTTGAGACTGATAACCAGGTTATCTCTGAGTCAACACGGGGGACAAGTCTTGAGAATGTACACCACTCTATCTCTGAGTCAACACGGGGGACAAGTCTTGAGACTGCAAACCAGGCTATCTCTGAGTCAACACGGGGGACAAGTCTTGAGAATGCTCACCAGGCTATCTCTGAATAAAAACGGGCACCAGTCTTGATACTGTGCACAAGGCTATCTCTGAGTCAACACGGGGGACAAGTCTTGAGACTTCTCACCAGGCTATCTCTGAGTCAAAACGGGGGACAAGTCTTGAGACTGCACACCAGGCTATCTCTGAGTCAACACAGGATTCAAGTCTTGAGACTGCTCACCAGGCTATCTCTGAGCTAACACGAGTGACAAGTCTTGAGACTGTGCACCAGGCTATCTCTGAGTCAACACGGGGGACAAGTCTTTAGACTGTACACCACCCTATCTCTGAGTCAACACAGGGGACAAGTCTTGAGACTGATAACCAGGTGATCTCTGAGTCAACACAAGTGACAAGTCTTGAGACTGCTAACCAGGCTATCTCTGGGTCAACACGGGGGACTAGTTTTGTGACTGTGCACCAGGCTATATCTGACTTAACACGGGGGACAAGTCTTGGGTCTGCTCACCAGGCTATCTCTGAGTCAACATGGGGGACAAGACTTGAGACTGCTCACCAGGCTATCTCTGAGTCACCACGGGGGATAAGTCTTGACACTGCTCACCAGGCTATCTCTGAGTCAACACGGGGGACAAGTCTTGACACTACACACCAGGTTATCTCTGAGTCAACACTGGGGATATATCTTTAGACTGCTAACCAGGCTATCTCTGAGTCAACACGTGGGACAAATCTTGAGACTGTGCACCAGGCTGTCTCTTAGTCAAAGCAGGGGACAAGTCTTGAGAATGTACACCATGCTATATCTCAGAGTCAACACGGGGGACAAGTCTTGAGACAGCTGACCAGGCTATCTCTAAGTCAATACAGGGGTCAAGTCTTGAGACTGCTAACCAGGCTATCTCTGAGTCAACTAGGGGGACAAGTCTAGACACTGCTCACAAGGCTATCTCTGAGTCAACATGGGGGACAAGTCTTGATACGGCTCACCAGACTATCTCTGAGTCAACATGGGGGACAAGTCTTGAGACTGCTCACCAGGCTATCTCTGAGTCAACACGGGGGACAAGTCTTTACACGGTTCACCAGGATATCTCTGAATTAACACGAGGGACAAGTCTTGAGACTGCTCACCAGACTATCTCTGAGTCAAAAAACGGGACAATTCTTGAGACTGCTCACCAGTCTATCTCTGAGTCAACACGGGGGACAAGTCTTGAGACTGCTCACCAGGCTATCTCTGAGTCTACAAAGGGGGACAAGTCTTGAGACTGTGCTACAGGCTATCTCTTAGTCAACACGAGGGACAAGTCTTGAGACTGCTCACCAGGATATATCTGGTCAAAACGGGTGACAAGTCTTGAGGCTGTGCAACAAGCTAACTCTGATTCAACATGGGGGACAAGTCTTGAGACTGTGGACCAGGATATCTCTTAGACAACATGGGGGACAAGTCTTGAAACTGTTCACCAGGCTATCTCTGAGTCAACACGGGTGACAAGTCTTGAGACTGTGCAAAAGGCTATCTCTGAGTCAACACAGGGGACAAGTCTTGAGAGTGTACACCAAGCTATCTCTGAGTCAACACGGGGGACAAGTCTTTAGATTGTGCACCAGGCTATCTCTGAGTCAACACGGGTAAGAAGTCTTGAGACTGCTCACCAGGCTATCTCTGAGTCAACAAAGTGGGACAAGTCTTGAGACTTCTCACCAGGCTATCTCTGAATCAACACGAGGGACAAGACTTGAGACTGCTCACAAGGCTATCTCTGAGTCAACACGGGGGACAAGTCTTGAGTCTGTACACCACTCTATCTCTAAGTCAACATGGGGGACAATTCTTGAGAATGTGCACCAGGCTATCTCTGAGTCAACACGGGGGACATGTCTTGAGACTGTACACCATTCTATCTCTGAGTCAACACGGGTGACATGTCTTGAGACTGTGCACCAGGCTATCTTTGAGTCAAAACGGGGGACAAGTCTTGAGACTGTACACCACTCTATCTCTGAGTCAACATGGGGGACAAGTCTTGAGACTGCTCACCAGGCTATCTCTGAGTCAACACGGGGTACAAGTCTTGACACTGCTCACCAGGATATCTCTGAGTCAACACGAGGGACAAGTCTTGAGACTGTACACCAGGATATCTCCTAGTCAACACGAGGGACAAGTCTTGAGACTGTGCACCAGGCTATATCTGAGTAAACACGGGGGACAATCTTGAGAATGCTCACCATGCTATCTCTGAGTCAACACGGGGTACAAGTCTTAAGACTGCTCACCAGGCTATCTCTGATTCAACACGGGGGACAAGTCTTGAGACTTATCCCCAGGCTATTTCAGAGTGAACACGGGGGACATGTCCTGAGACTGCACCAGGCTATAACTGAGTCAACATAGAAGACAAGACTTGAAAATGCTCACCAGGCTATCTATGAGTCAACAAAGGGGGACAAGTCTTGAGACTGTGCAACAGGCTATCTCTGAGTCAACACGAGGGACGAGTCTTGAGACTGCTCACTAAGCTATCTCTGAGTCAACACGGGGAACAAGTCTTGAGACTGCTCACCAGGCTATCTCTGAGTAAACACGGGTGACAAGTCTTGAGACTGTGCACAAGGCTATCTCTGAGTCAACACGGGGGACAAGTCTTGAGACTGTGCTACACGCTATCTCTGAGTCAACACGAGGGACAAGTCTTGAGACTGGTTGTAACTACTCTCCTTCACCATCCCAATCAAATAATGGACAGAGGTAGAAACAAGAGAGTTATAATTTTTATTCATTCAAACATAATACAGCTCAATGGTGGAGCGGAACATTAAAGATTACAAATACTAAGTGCCAGTATGCGCCTGATGGGCGAAGGGACATACAAACACATGTCACGGCCAGAAGGGCGATACAACCATAACAAGGAAATAGCTGCCTTATAATAAGGCCCTAGAAAAGACACAGTTAACGGGTGGCCCCGGTCTGTTGATAAATTGGTCTCCTTACACACATTAAACGTTACAATCCTCAAATAATAGTGCAAGCCTAGCCTAAGCTCTATAATAGCCCAAAGGGTCTCAAGACCCCATAGTTAACTAATACAGCCGAGAGGCTTATCAATACCATCAAAATGAATACAAAGTTTGCAAACCTAACAATAATAACTCCACCCATTTAATTAAGTAATAAGTTAGGCCCCGTTGGGAAATTCAAAAATCAGGTGGCCCGCGGTCCCACTATTTAGAACCCACAAACTAATAATTGCCAAACATAACATTAAACTATATATTATCTCCCTGACAACCATTAACACAAATATAGATATATGAAACGTAACAATAAACTATCTAGACCCACTAACAATCCTAGGTATATAAACATATCTAAAAGGACGGGGACTATCCCGACTAACTAACAACTCCATGTATATAAACATTAAACATTACTACAAACACCCGTGTTTTTCTTAGATGGTCTGCAGCCCCACATTTATCCACCTTTTTGTTTATGCAGAAAGAACATAAACATAACCTCCTATTATATATGGCCTCCAAGAAAAAATTGCACCAGAGTGCGAATATTCCGCGAAGCGGAGATCTGAAATACAAACACGAGAACCAGATGGGTTCCCCCTTTAATTGGCATAGTCGTGAAGACGACTACCAATACCCTGCAGTCATGACTATTCGTTAAATAAATAAAGAATAATAAATAGCTACAAATTTATATGAAGTCCGAAACATTTGAATTTGGAAGATATAAATAAGATATTAAGCTAAAGAGAATTTTGATTAATTATGACGAGCCCACTTATGAAGTAAGACTCTTACCTCCTAAAAGCCCTGAGTATAATGCGTGCCAACACATCGCACCACAACACTTTTATACCCTGAAGTGATCATATGCTCTCAGAGTGGACGGATAAGGGGGGGTATTATCTAGAAGCGTCCACAGAGCCCTGGAGTAACAAGCCACATGCACAACATAGCCTGTAGAAGGTTCCATAATATCCCACAAGGCTCTCGTTGAAAGCGCACGGCGATGTTCACTTGTCTTTTCGTCCGATGAAGGGGAAAGGTGGGGGGGGGGGGCTCTCCGCCCCGCCCACGGCGAGCGCCAGCTCAGTCGGTTTTAGTGCGCGTTGAAGGTGGCGTCTTGTGTTGTGAAGTCGATTCCATTGCGAGTCAACCGGGACAGCATTAGGTGAGTGTTACAATCATCCCATGTTTCGTTGTGACAAGGTTACAATATCTCCCCTTGGAGGAAGATGAAGAAGTCCTCAGCTCTGGGCGAATGAACGAGGGGGCGCCACCCTCGACATCCAGCTGGCTCGGAAGATGATGAGGCTGGAGAAACGTTGGGCCTTGGAAGAGGGCCATGGCTAGGGATGAAGTATCTCAGCTACCCGTACTTGAATACGTGTCCAGACTCCCTTGTAGGATGTCTACTCCCACGCATGTCGTTCTCCACAGTCCATAAGAGCCGGCGGCATTGAACAGCCCTGCCTCATACCATGAATCGAGGCAGCACGCATCACGGTCGGCTCACGTATCTTGCACAGCAGCTCCGCCTCTCGTGGTAGAAGGGGGGGGGGTCAGAAGGAAACCAGGAAGTTACTCTGAGAACACATAATACACAGGTTTACCATGTCCACAATCGATTTGATGAGTCTATTTCTCATCATGTCAGTCATTGGCACTCGCAAGTCCTACCTACACGGTCCATCCTCAGAGGCCAAATACGACCACATACAAGTCATTTCTGGGAGGCAACACCACACACGCGTGCATAGTTAGTCCGGACACTAACACTTGTACTTGGGCTGCGCCCATATGTGAAGTGAGCAGCACAGGCGGTGTCCAAGAAGGCGTGTCGCATAATCACATGTCCCACACACTGTGCTTCAGCACAAGTCTGTTAGATTTTGGTTTGCTCAGGGGAGCAAGTTTGACACATATTTTACACAAGTCCAAGACGTGCAGACTCGCAAGCATGAAGAGAGTTAAATTAAGTGGGGGGGCCCCTCCACATGTATGTTAAAGTTAACAGATATGAAAAAGTTCATTAAATGTAATTACACATTAATCATGTCACGTAGACTCCTAATCCTAAAAAAAATATTAGATTATACAAAAAGGGGACACCACATTTGCGGAGACCAATTGACGCATTATACTACAGACTTTAAGTGGCTTACGTGCGCCCTGCGCACCAAGGTGGGATCAGTAGCATCTCTCAACATCACAGATACCGGGGTGAGGAACTTTTCCACACACCAGGGACCACTCCACTTGAAGGATAATTTTGCCGAGGACCTGTCGGCAGCCGAGCTGAGGGGAAAACACTTGCACACAACCTTATCCCCAAGCTTAAATGAGACGGGAATGCGTCCTCGGTTATAAGCCGAAGCCACCTTCCTCTGAGAACGTTGGAGGTTTTTGAACGCTAGCTCACATCTTTCTTCATAAGAGCCATCGCCAGCATTGTCCAAGACTGGTTCAATGTCCCAGTTGGCTAACAGGGGGTGTTCAAATCCCTATTGAGGAGGATTGAGGAAGGGGTGGCCTTGACTGACTCGTGGATCCCTGCGTTAAACGCGACGTTCAGGACGTCGAGGTCCTGATCCCAGCGGGAGTGATCTTGGTGATGGAAGATCGTCAGGGCAATGTTCAAGTTCCGATTGAAACGTTCTACATGGTTAGGCGATGGGTTATAGGGCTGGTGGTCACGTGCTTGATACCCCAGGAGAAACACATGTCTCCAAAAGCTCTGGACCTGAAGCACGGCCCGTTATCACTTACCACGACCCTCGGGTCCCTAAGATCGCCCACACACGTCTACACAAGGCGTTGACAGTCGTCATTGCTCGCATATTCCTTAGGGGGATGAGAATAACAAATTTAGAAAAGGCGTCCATAGCAACCAAAATGGATGTATTACCTTGGGTGGACCGAGTCAGCGGTCCTACAAAATCTATAAAAACTTTCTCCCAAGGCTTCGCGGCAATATCTGCGGAGTGGAAACCAATTTTAGAGTTACGAGCGGGCTTAGCTAATTGGCAAGGTTCACACTTGCGCACCCAGTCTCTAACATCACGGTTAAGGTGGGGCCAGAAAAACTCCTTCGATATCTTGCGCTCGGTTTTGAGGACGCCACAATGTCCACCAAGGAGGGAGTCATGAAAATATTTAAGTAACATCGGCCTGAGTTTCTCAGGCACAAAATATCTAAGCCTACCATTAACCCTAACAATGAGTAGATCCTTATAGATACCGTAATTACCTACTTTCTAACCTTTTTTTTAACCTATCTATGACCTGCACGCAAAATTGATCTTCAGACTGGTGATCCTTGATAGATACGAACGATTCCGGAATGGTTTGTATGACGCATAACGAATGTCCTTCCCTATCGTTACCAACGGGCTCCTTATCCTCTGACATACGAGATAACGCGTCAGCAACAATATTGAGTTTACCGGCAACGTGGTGCGTGGTAAAGTTGTATCTGGATAGCTTCCAAACCCACCGACCAATTTTCCCGAGTTGTTTCGGGTGATTCCACATCCAACTCAAGGCCATGTTGTCAGTGAATAAGTCAAAATGACGTAGCTCAAGGTAATCCGTGAACTTCTCGATACCAAACAGACAACTTAAACATTCTTTCTCATACACGCTGTATTTCCTTTCAGCTGGGCTAAGCGTCCTACTAGCAAACGCTACTGGCCTGCTCCCTTCAGGCGTCAGTTGAGAGAGCACCGCTCCCAGCGCTACCGAAGAAGCGTCTACGTGTAGTTGGAAGGGGAGAGAGAAATCAGGCATGCGCAAGATGGCCGGTGAAACTAAGTGGCGCTTAAGCGCGATAAAAGCCTCATTCTGCGCGTGTCCCCACGTAAACGTGGCTCCTTTCCTTTTCAATGTGTTCAAGGGGTTAGCAATCTCAGAAAAATTTGGGATGAATCTCGCATAATAGGCGCACATACCCAGGAAACGTAGGGTACCCTTGATGTTCTTAGGGGCAGGAAAGTCTAAGATAGGTTTGACCCGTTCAGGGTCAACGAGGAGGTTGCCTTCAGAAATAATGTAACCGAGGTATGGGATTGATCCCTTGGCCCAGGTGACCTTCTCAGGGTTAACAGTCAAACCGGCGTCGCGCAGGCGTCCTAATACTATTTCCACATGACGCAAGTGGTCCTCAAAGGATTTGCTGTAGATGCAAATATCATCCAAATAATTGAACACAAAGTCATATTTTAAATCAGCCAAGATGTGGTTCAGTACCCTACTGAGTGCGTGCCCCCCACAGCTAATACCCAAGGGGACGCGATTGAATTCGTAGACCTGCCAAGGGGAGACAAAGGCGGTGTACTTCTTGGAAGGCTCTGAGAAAACTGAGAAAACTGAGAAAACTGGCGTTTAAGTCAATAAGGCTGTAATACTTGGCTCCACCGAGATGTTGGAAGGCGGATTCAACAATGGGCATGGGGTAGGGGTCGAAAACAATTTTTTTGTTAGGTCTCCTATAGTCAACAATAAGTCTATGCCCATGACCTTTCCTCGGGATGATGAATGCGGGACTGGCGTATGGTGACTTCGAGGGACGAATAACCCCTTTATCCTCCAAATCATGGATAAGATTTCTGAAGATTTCCAGCTTAGGTGGCGCACAAGAGTAGGGTCCTGATCTTACGGGGATATGGTCGAGGGCGACAATGTCGTACGGCAAAACGTCGCATTTCCCCCATCTGTCGGTGATGACGTCAGGGAACTGGCTTACCAAACGATTTATAGCAGCACTTTCGTCATCAATAAGAAAAATACCTGGTGAACTATCTCCGACACAAAATGGAATACGTATATTCGGCTCAAAGTTGAAAGACATTTCTAAACGCCCTAAATCTAATTTAACCTGAGTATGAAACATAAAATCATTTCCTAGAATGATATCAAAAGGCAAGTCCGGGACAATATAAAACGGACGCCTCCATGAAAAATAACCTATCTTAATCGGAACGATCACTTGAGAGTCCACTACAATACTCTCGCCGTTAACTACTGCGTAGGTTTTAGGAGAGATCAATTTGTAGTCACATATGATTTTACCATCCAACTTACGCAAAAACTTGCCACAAATAAAGGAATGACTAGCACCTGTGTCTAACAGACAATAACACTTCTCTTTACTCACCAGTACCGTCACAACGGGGGAGGGAACGCGTGGATAGCGACAACTCGGCGCGACCAAACCACGGTTATGGGCGCGCCTCACCAATTTTCCCACCCTGCACTGTCTTTGTATGTGACCTAACTTCTTACACCGGACACATCTAACACGCGAGAGGTCACGGGGCACCGGGGTACTAGCACTAGCATTCCTCGAAACGTTCCCCGGGCGAGTATCGGACGGAACCGCTCCCAAATAGAGCGCCATCTGGGTGGGCTCGGGCGTCGAAACCGTACGAGCGCGATGCGTAGATGTAGGCGCATGCGTCAACAGATACTCGCTCTCGGAGAGCACGGTATTTTCCAAGGTGGAAGCAAGGGAAAAGAGATCCTGTACAGTGCAAGGCCTGTTGGTAAACACAAAGTGCCGCCGAGTAATGGGAGAGACATTTTCTAAAATAATGTCAACTATCCGGCTCTCTGACAGACCACTATTGAGCACTTGGGCCGCTTCGGTTATAGATAACACGAAGTTTTTCAGGGATTCATGGGATACTGAAATCGATGGATAGCCTCCCTACACAATTTTTCTCTTACCCTAGTAGGCAATAAAGCCTCCAAGACAAGGTCAATAAGTGACCTACAAGTTAAATGGTCTGAAATCGCATGGGAGAATAACTGAGTTAAGAACCCTGACGTTTTAGATAAGCACAAAGTCAAAAACTCTTCCTCACTAGCCAGCATTAAACAAGAAGCTCTGTTAATTTAGACTAAAAATTGGAACAATGCGGAGTGATCCCGCCCATCACATACTGGGATACGGCCCAAAATATCTATAAGGACCTTGTTCTGACATTTCGTGAAAGTTGCGAGGGGGGTGAAGTGATAGGCGCAGGGGGAGTGGGAATCTCACTCTCCTGCTCGTTCATACCTTGGTCAGTCTTAGCCACCTCAATCTTATCAACCTCCTCACATAGTTTAAGTCTGAGCTCACCAACATTTGCACCGGGGGGGACTTCGATGTCGCGAGACACCAACTCGGCCACCAGCTGGTCCCGGCTCAGGCGAAACACCTCTGTTCTAGAAGATATGGCGGCTGACTGACCAGCTTGTTGTGGAGTGGTCGGCATGGTTGTAGACAGCCAGAAAAAATGCACGCAGGAATTAATACAGAGACCAAATATAACAAAATACCAAAGAGAAAAATGGGGGGGGGGTTCCTACCCTCAATCCTAGAACCACAAAGCATGCCCCAACTCCCCTCAAAGAGAGCAGAGTGGCGCAGCTTCTCTCTTGTAACTACTCTCCTTCACCATCCCAATCAAATAATGGACAGAGGTAGAAACAATAGAGTTATAATTTTTATTCATTCAAACATAATACAGCTCAATGGGGAGCGGAACATTAAAGATTACAAATACCAAGTGCCAGTATGCGCCTGATGGGCGAAGGGACATACAAACACATGTCACGGCCAGAAGGGCGATACAACCATAACAAGGTAATAGCTGCCTTATAATGAGGCCCTAGAAAAGACACAGTTAACGGGTGGCCCCGGTCTGTTGATAAATTGGTCTCCTTACACACATTAAACGTTACAATCCTCAAATAATAGTGCAAGCCTAGCCTAAGCTCTATAATAGCCCAAAGGGACTCAAGACCCCATAGTTAACTAATACAGCCGAGAGGCTTATCAATACCATCAAAATGAATACAAAGTTTGCAAACCTAACAATAATACCTCCACCCATTTAATTAAGTAATAAGTTAGGCCCCGTTGGGAGATTCAAGAATCAGGTGGCCCGCGGTCCCACTATTTAGAACCCACAAACTAATAGTTGCCAAACATAACAATAAACTATATATTATCTCCCTGACAACCATTAACACAAATATAGATATATGAAACGTAACAATAAACTATCTAGACCCACTAACAATCCTAGGTATATAAACATATCAAAAAGGACGGGGACTATCCCGACTAACTAACAACTCCATGTATATAAACATTAAACATTATTACAAACACCCGTGTTTTTCTTAGATGGTCTGCGGCCCCACATTTATCCACCTTTTTGTTTATGCAGAAAGAACATAAACATAACCTCCTATTATATATGGCCTCCAAGAAAAAATTGCACCAGAGTGCGAATATTCCGCGAAGCGGAGATCTGAAATACAAACACTAGAACCAGATGGGTTAATTGGCATAGTCGTGAAGACGACTACCAATACCGTCAGTCATGACTATTCGTTAAATAAATAAAGAATAATAAATAGCTACAAATTTATATGAAGTCCGAAACATTTGAATTTGGAAGATATAAATAAGATTGTTATCCCATGTCTTGTGGTTTCGAGGGAGGTAGTTGGTTTTACTGGAACTGCAGCTTCCGACTGGCCTTTGTGATTAGGTACCGGTCTCGTGGGTCTTGTGGGTGGGGGTAAGGGAGAGAGATGGGGGAGAAAACGTAGGCGGGTTGGGGGGTGGCTAGGGGATGTAAATGATAGCCCTCAGGGGTTAAAGGGAAATTGGAGTAGGGGGGAGTCGGGTGGTCGGTGAGAGGGGAAGACGAGGGGAGGCCTGAGATGACTCGGCGGCAGGGATGCTGGGAGATGTGGGCGCAGTGTGTGGGTGTTCGGGGGTCTGGTGGTTGTAGACGGGAACGTAGAGAATGGGTCCACGAGTTGAGTACTGTTTGGTCGGTGCTGTTTTCTCCAGGGTCTTCCGTCGGTGGGCTTTGCCGGCGCGGCGAGTGTAGACCATCCCGTGATGACGAGGACAAGTGGATGGGGAGGGTGGAGAGGTAGGATAGAGTCCCGGCAACGTAAAGTCGCGGTGGGAGGTAGGATAGCGTCCCGGCAACGTTAAGTCGCGGTGGGAGGTAGGGTAGCGTCCCGGCAACGTAAAGTCGCGGTGGGAGGTAGGGTAGAGTCCCGGCAACGTAAAGTCGCGGTGGGAGGTAGGGTAGATTCCCGGCAACGTAAAGTCGCGGTGGGAGGTAGGGTAGATTGCGGTGGAATGAGAATAGCGATGACACTTGCTGCAAACGACGATTTATTGGCTCTTTCGTATGAGTGTGGTTCCCCAAGGTTGGCTCACCACTCAACTCGAATCAAGATTTCACCGGGTTATATACCCTCCGCTGCTGCCTGGCCTGGTCCAATCAGAGAAGAGGGAGCTTCCCATTGGTTCGGGAAAACGAAAGTGCTATTGGCCGCCAAGCGAGCCAATAGGAAGACAGACACAGACACAGACAAAAGGCATGCTCTGATGCTTCCAGAAGGGGAGCACGAGAGCAAGTTCCAACACGTACCGACCAATTGGTCACACCGTGTGGTTTGCAAAAATTAAGAACGGGTTGTCGCGTTTCGCGAAGTTCTGAAACAAAGAAACAGAGATTACAAAATATTAGTAATATTGGGGTAAAAAAGGGGGGTAAGAAATTGAGAAACCGACTAAGGGTTTTTTAGAGTTACGTGCGGAGACACTACTCTATGGGGGGCTGGGTGAGAGCCTCCCAAACCACTGTTGACACATCTCGCTTATCCGAGCAGGGCTTTGGGACGTCGATGGCACCCACCAGGGTCGATGACGTAGTTCCCAAGCCCCTGGATAAGAGGATTGGTGGCACCGGGAAGTCTAGCGTAGAAAGACTGCGCCAGTTTCCGGAAGTGGTCCTTGATGGTAGGCATATCCAGGTCACGATGAAGAGTCTCATTCCGGACATACCAAGGTGCACCCACAATGATCCTCAGACATACGCTCTGGAACGCCTGCATCCTCCTCATATACGTGTCCGCCAGGTGACCCCAAGCGGGACACGCATAGTCGAGGATCGGCCTGAGCAACTGCTTGTACAGCGTCAGACCGTTCCTTGTAGACAGGGCGCTACGCCTGTTAAGCAGTGGGCCTAGGACTCCCAGCCTTTGCCTCGCCTTGTTGAGTCTTTCGTTGCAGTGTAGTCTCCAGGTCAGTTTTGTGTCCAGCGTAAGTCCCAGGTACTTAACACTGTCCGCCCATCTGATCTGTTCTCCGAACAGCCGGAGTGGAGCCGGCCTGTAGTACTTTCTTTTCCATGTGAAGAGCATTGCAGTGCTCTTCTCCACGTTAATACTTGTTCTCCAGGTTGTCAGCCACCCCTCCAACTGCGTCAGGTGCGTCTGGAGTCGCCTCTCCACCAGCTGCCCTCGCCACGACTCCGCTACTAGAGCCGTGTCGTCCGCATACAGAGCCAACTCGGTGCCTGGGGATTTTGGAATGTCGTTCACATAGAGACTGAAGAGCAGCGGGCCCACCATGGAACCCTGCGGCACTCCAGCCCGGATGCTTCTGACTTGGGAGGTGGCGTTCCCAAAGGTAGTGGAAAAGGTGCGATGGGAAAGATAAGATTGAACAACCTTAACTAGGTAGAAGGGCAGGTTCAGGGAGAGGAGTTTGAAAAGGAGACCCTCGTGCCAAACACGGTCGAAGGCCTTTGCCACGTCAAGAAAGACAGCACCAGTCAGCCTGTTGATGTTGAAGTTCCTCGTAACCTGTTCCACGAGCCGGACAAGTTGATGAGACGTAGCGTGTCCCGCCCGAAAGCCGAACTGCTCGTAATAGGAAGAAGGGAGTTGATTATAGAGGTAAGAGCGTCACGGACGGCTCAGACAACATGGACTGTGGGCCGGACCGGCAGTAGGGAGGGAGGGTGAAGCGGCCGGTGCAAGTGCGAAGGAAAGAAGGCTGCCTGAACAGAGAGGCACATCAATCCCCCACACTGGCTTGCGCACTTGCACACGGGTGACCTCTGGTCTACATAAATTTTACATCAACAAATTATTTACATCTTACATATATCTTAGAGCTAATTTAATACTAATTTTAACATTGATTAGATTCAATAGTTCTGATGGACACAGAGAGAGAAAAAAAAAAAGAAAACGTAAATATATGACAAATAAATAATAATAACGAAAATACACTACGGCTCTTTTTAGGGCCAAAACTATACAGTAAATAAACGGCCCTTCTTAGCGTTACCAGTAACAAAATCAACACACAATCTGCCCTTTTTAGGGCCAACAAAAAAAATCAACTCATAATCTGCCCTTTTCAGGGCCAAACAAATACAGTAAATAAGACGGCCCTTTCTAGGGCCAACAAGTTATCGCACATAAACAGCCCTTTTTTAGGGCCACACTTTGACAGTGTTTACTGAGTGGGGTAGCCACAGTGGGTGTGATTTTCACCACGCACCGTGATGTTGGCGTCACGCACTTGGTTGTGGAACTACGCACCATTATGTTCACGTCACGCACTTGGTTGTGTAACCACGCACCATTATGTTCACGTCACGCACTTGGTTGTGTAACCCTGCACCATTATGTTCACGTCACGCACTGGGTTGAGGGACCACGCCCTGTGTTGGCGCACCCACGCATCGTTTTACGCATCCCGCATTGGTTGTTGTGACCACGCACTGTGTCACGCACGGCGCTTGAGTAGCCGTGTACCCGGGTCTTTGGCCTCACCCTGTCTTGGGAGGGATTGGAGGTCGTCGAGGTCGCAGTCTGGTACTCCATCCAGAACTATTTGGTAGGGGAGGGTCCAGTCCTTTTGTTCCCTCGGTGTTATTGGGTGCGGGGTCCATGGTTGTGAGTAGTTTGGGTAGCTGCGGTTTCCCGGTGTTTTCACCAGGGGGTGCAGGACGTAGTGGTCCCCTGTGTATTTTCTTGGATCGACCATTTGGGTAGGTAACCCAGTAGACCCCTCCTCTTCGTTTGCTCACCGGGTAGGGTCCTTCCCATTTGGGGGCAAAGCCGGCGTAGTAGGCTTCTGTTGCATTAGAGAGTGGTTGGGTTCGAACTAGCACCAGATCACCGTTCTGGAAGGGTTTGGCGGGCTGTGCTGGAGGGTGGGTGTATCGTTGTTGGTAATTTGCTTGATTTACTCGCGCCCGTTCTTCTCTTTGGGTGGATCCTTGGCTGGGTTCTCGTTGTCTTCCTGCTCTCGTACTGGGGTTTCAAATCTCCACTCCCCGGGCCTGTATAGCGTTCGGCCAAGTAGTAGTTCACTCGGAGACATTCCGGTGGCCCCATTCTTGCGGCATCGTAGATTGAAGGCGATCATAGGCAGGAAGGTATCCCATTCTCGATGATTCTCCGAGATTTGGAGTCGGATTCCCTTCTTTAGTTCCTGGTTCCTTCTTTCCGTGGGGTTGGCTTGGGGGTGGTAGATTGGGGTTGTCCAGGCTTCGACATCCCACTTTTGACAGGCGTTCGCCCAAGCTCGGCTAATGAACTGTGGACCATTGTCGGACAGGAGATGTTTTGGATATCCCCATCGTGGGAAGAATTGTTGTTCCATCGTCTGGATTATCTGTCTGACCTCTGTTGACGCGAGTGGAAATACTTCTACCCATCTTGAGAAGAGATCCGTAATCACTAGGATGAACTTCTTTCCTCTGCGACTTCGGGGTATGGCCCCATGAGGTCTAAGGCTACCACTTTCCAGGGCGTTGTGGTTGACGGGGTCTTAGTGGCTCTGCCCCTTGATACCCCCCGGTCTTACGACAGGCACAGAGCATGCAGTTTCGAACGTAGTATGCTGACTTCCGTTCGGAGGCCTTTCCAGGTGTAGCCTCGCTGAATGGCTCGTGTCGTTTCGTCTTCTCCCGGGTGCCCTGCCTGAGGGTGCTCGTGGTATGTCCAAATGACCTGTTGCCTGATTTGAGCTGGAACGATGAGTTTCCATGGTCCTTCCCTTCCTTCGCGTCTCCAGATATTCTCTTCTTTAACATGGTGTTCATTCCAGAACCGAGCATCGGTTGTTTTGGTGGGGGTTGCCTTAGGCTGTCCAGAGTCTTCCAATGGTTCACTAGAGTTTGGATGTCTGCATCCTGTCTTTGTTCTGTCTTGACTAACTCATGTAGAGGTTCCTCTTGGGGTTGTAGGACTAGTAGTGCATCGGGTTCGGGTGGTGCTAGTCCTGTGACCGAGGGCGGGGTCATCCGGTCCCAGTCTTGAGTCTCTGAACTGGTGTTCTCGCTGTCGGGTTGGCGTGATAACGCGTCAGGTAGATCGTTCTGTTTTCCCGGGCAGTGTTCCAGGGAAAATTGAAACTCTTGGAGCAAGAGTGCCCATCTCATCAGCTTGGTCCGTTGGTCTTTCATCGTGTTCAGCCAGGTGAGAGCTCGGTTATCCGTGCGTAGTATGAAAGGTTTATCTTCCAGGTAATGTCTATACCTCTTGATGGCCCAGACGATAGCGAGGCACTCCTGCTCGTTGCTATGGTACCGTTGCTCTGTAGGGGTTAGCTTCGCGCTGGCATGGCTGATGATTCGTTTGCCCGCATCATCTTCTTGGTACAGTACTGCCCCTAGTCCAATCCCGCTAGCGTCAGTTTGTAGGGTAAAGGTTCGTGATGGATCGGGACGACTTAAGGGTGGTAGGTCTCTGAAGGCTTCTTTGAGTGTGTGTAGAGCGGTTTCTGTTTGGGAGTTCCACATCCACCGGGATTTGGTTCTTAGAAGTTCGGTGAGAGGTGCTGTTAGTTCCGCCATTTGGGGCACGAATTCTCGTAACCAGTTGCAGAGGCCCAGTAGTTGTCGGAGCTGTTTACGGTTTCTTGGTGTTGGGGCTTCCGTGATTGCTTTGATCGTCTGTGGTTGTGGGGCGTTTCCTTGGCTAGAAACGATATGGCCAAGGTATTCCAACTCAGTCTTGCCGAACTGGCATTTTTCCAGATTGCAGGTCAGTTGGTGGAGCTCAAATCTTTCTAAAACCTTGCTCAAGTGGTTGAGGTGCTCATCCCATGTCTTTGAGTAGATTATCACGTCGTCAAGGTAGGCGAAACAGAACTGGCCGGTGTACCCTGCTAACACTTCTTGACTCATCAGTCGCTGAAAAGTACTCGGGGCTCCCTTTAATCCGAAAGGCATAACTGTAAATTGCAAGGTTTCTCCGTTGGGCGTGGTGAAAGCAGTCAGGGTTTGGAATCGGGTGTAAGGGAATCTGCCAGTACCCTGATTTCATATCGAGGGTGGTAAATATTTCTGCGTCTCCCAAATCTCGAAGAGTGTCATGTACGTTGACAGCGGGGGGAGTGACATCGATAGTGGCGGTGTTCAGTTGTCGGAAATCAATGCAGAAACGGGGAGTTTTGTCCTTTTTTTCCACAATTACAATGGGTGAATTGTATTCAGAGTTTCCGGGTTCTATTATCCCCTGGGCTTTCATCTCCTGAACCTGGTCTTCAATTAGCGCGTTTTTCGCAGGGGAATAGCGGTAAGGCCGTACCATAATCCGTTGGTTGTCCTTGAGTCGAATTTGATGGTTGATGCTGCGTGTTCTTCGCAGAGGTCCCTGAGTGTTGAAAACGGCTCGGTGTTGGTCTAGTAGTCTAAGGAGTTGTTCTTGACGTTCTATTGGGGCGTGTTGTCTGATCTTGTCTTGAGG
This sequence comes from Timema cristinae, assembly GCA_039000515.1. NCBI lineage: Eukaryota > Metazoa > Arthropoda > Insecta > Phasmatodea > Timematidae > Timema > Timema cristinae. The sequence goes on from JBCFYV010002497.1 coordinate 49,788, forward strand.
AACCGGCGGGGATCCTCATTGAGTCTTGGCATCCAGTATAGAGTATGACGCCCCTGGTTTCCAAAAAGCACTCGGCTGTTCTCGTAGTCCAGGATTACCTTCTGTTCTGTGAACCATGGTTGTCCCAGAATAAGTGGTTCTCGGAGTTCATCGGACACCAGGAACGTGACGTTGGCTTCTAGGGTTTGCATGGTTAGCGGTAAAGTTATCTGGCCTCGGATGGTAAGGTCACTCCCAACCTTGGCCAGGTGGATTGGTGTGGGAAAGGAAGTAAGTTCTTCAGGTTTGTAGGGGTGAGTTGTTGGTATTGGATGAAATTAGCAGTAGCTCCGGTATCTAATAGGGCTAGTAGGGGACCGTGAGGAGTTTCGCACATAACTCTTGGGAGTGGTTGGGATGTTGAGGGATTGACGCTGTTTATTACTGGTGGCGGCCCTGATTCCTGTTTACCAGAGGCGGGGCCCTGTTGTCCTCTGGCTTGGCGTTTCCCGGTCTTTCTTTCTCTAGGTGCCGTTGGTTTAGCACTGGGCAGTCACGGTGAAAATGGTACCCTGGACAGTGGTAACATTTTGGAGGTCGCGGTTCAGATGAGGTTGCTGGGATCTTGCTGGGGCGTGTAGTCACTGGCGCAGTGTTTTAGCCAGGTCTCGTTCCACAGATACGGCCCTAGTGATAAGTTCTTCTAACTCTTGAGGGTGTGGAGCTCGAAGAAAAGGTCTCAGTCCTGGTCGGACAAGTTCGATTAACAGGGGGATTATCTCTGCTGATGGGGCTGTGGGGGCCAAGCGTTGATACAGCCGTACTTTGTGCCGAAGGAATACCTCAACGGGCTCAGTCTGTGTTTGTTCCTTTCCGTATAGCTCTGCGTGGAGAGAGGCTATGGTGGTTGTACTGGCGAAGTGGTGCGTTAGTCGTTGCTTGAACTCTTCCCAAGTCGTTATATATTCGCCATATAGCTTCCACCACTGAGCGGCGGTGTCTTTAAGCTGCCGTTGGGTGGTAGGTACCCATTCTAGCGGGTCTACTCGAGCGGTCCTGAGCTGAACCTCACAGCGTTGGGTAAAAGTAGTAGGGTCTTCATGCCCTCGACCGTGAAAGTCTGGTAGAGTTGGTAGGTGGTAAGAGCTTGAGCACTGGCGTTGGTAGGTGGCAGTCAGGTGCGGCTGGTATGGTGGTGCGCTGGCAGTTGATGAGGTGGACCGTTGGCACGGCGGACATCGGAAGAATAGGCCCCTGAGGTCTCTAGGCTCATTTTTCCAGCCCAGGCACTGGTAGTGGTAGTATTGCCTACAGTCCTCGCAGACAACTTCTCGGCCATCTTCTCCAGTACAGGTTAACCCTGGGCAATACCGTACTTCCACTGGTGCTTCGGTGCAGGTGGTGCACCGGTAGGCTGGTTCATTGATGTCACGTGGCTCGTCTGCCCAGCCAATGCAAAGGTTTGGTAGGACTTTTGGCAGTTTGTGCAGGTTACATAATGTCGGTCCCCTCCTGGGGTACACGATGGGTTGTTACACTTTTGACTTCTAGTCATAACCATCTTGTCTACTTTGGTGAGGTAGTCTTCTTTGGTGAGGTAGTCTTTTTTTTTTTTGTGAGGTAGTCTTCTTTGGTGAGGTAGTCTTCTTTGGTGAGGTAGTCTTCTTTGGTGAGGTAGTCTTCTTTGGTGAGGTAGTCTTCTTTGGTGAGGTAGTTTGGGCGCCACCGGGTTTTGTTCACTCCCGGAAGTGTTGTGTGGTGTTCTGGGGTCGTGTAGTCGGTCCGTTGGACATCCGTCCCGTGTCTTGAGTTGCCCCACGTTTAGGCGCCAGAACTGTTATCCCATGTCTTGTGGTTTCGAGGGAGGTAGTTGGTTTTACTGGAACTGCAGCTTCCGACTGGCCTTTGTGATTAGGTACCGTCTCGTGGGTCTTGTGGGTGGGGTAAGGAGAGAGATGGGGGAGAAAACGTAGGCGGGTTGGGGGTGGCTAGGGATGTAAATGATAGCCCTCAGGGGTTAAAGGGGAAATTGGAGTAGGGGGGAGTCGGGTGGTCGGTGAGAGGGGAAGACGAGGGGAGGCCTGAGATGACTCGGCGGCAGGGATGCTGGGAGATGTGGGCGCAGTGTGTGGTGTTCGGGGGTCTGGTGGTTGTAGACGGAACGTAGAGAATGGGTCCACGAGTTGAGTACTGTTTGGTCGGTGCTGTTTTCTCCAGGGTCTTCCGTCGGTGGGCTTTGCCGGCGCGGCGAGTGTAGACCATCCCGTGATGACGAGGACAAGTGGATGGGAAGGGTGGAGAGGTAGGATAGAGTCCCGGCAACGTAAAGTCGCGGTGGGAGGTAGGGTAGCGTCCCGGCAACGTAAAGTCGCGGTGGGGAGGTAGGGTAGAGTCCCGGCAACGTAAAGTCGCGGTGGGAGGTAGGGTAGATTCCCGGCAACGTAAAGTCGCGGTGGGAGGTAGGGTAGATTGCGGTGGAATGAGAATAGCGATGACACTTGCTGCAAACGACGATTTATTGGCTCTTTCGTATGAGTGTGGTTCCCCAAGGTTGGCTCACCACTCAACTCGAATCAAGATTTCACCGGGTTATATACCCTCCGCTGCTGCCTGGCCTGGTCCAATCAGAGAAGAGGGAGCTTCCCATTGGTTCGGGAAAACGAAAGTGCTATTGGCCGCCAAGCGAGCCAATAGGAAGAAGGGAGTAGATTATAGAGGTAAGAGCGTCACGGACGGCTCAGACAACATGGACTGTGGGCCGGACCGGCAGTAGGAGGGAGGGTGAAGCGGCCGGTGCAAGTGCGAAGGAAAGAAGGCTGCCTGAACAGAGAGGCACATCAAGATATTAAGCTAAAGAGAATTTTGATTAATTATGACGAGCCCACTTATGAAGTAAGACTCTTACCTCCTAAAAGCCCTGAGTATAATGCGTGCCAACACATCGCACCACAACACTTTTATACCCTGAAGTGATCATATGCTCTCAGAGTGGACGGATAAGGGGGGGTATTATCTAGAAGCGTCCACAGAGCCCTGGAGTAACAAGCCACACGCACAACATAGCCTGTAGAAGGTTCCATAATATCCCACAAGGCTCTCGTTGAAAGCGCACGGCGATGTTCACTTGTCTTTTCGTCCCATGAAGGGGAAAGGTGGGGGGGGGGGGTTCTCCGCCCCGCCCACGGCGAGCGCCAGCTCAGTCGGTTTTAGTGCGCGTTGAAGGTGGCGTCTTGTGTTGTGAAGATGATTCCATTGCGAGTCAACCGGGACAGCATTAGGTGAGTGTTACAATCATCCCATGTTTCGTTGTGACAAGGTTACATGGTCACCAGGCTATCTCTGAGTCAACACGGGTGACAAGTCTTGAGACTGTGCAACAGGCTATCTCTGAGTCAACACAGGGGACAAGTCTTGAGAGTGTACACCAGGGTATCTCTGAGTCAACACGGGGGACAAGTCTTGAGATTGTGCACCAGGCTATATCTGAGTCAACACTGGGGACAAGTCTTGAGACTGCTCACCACACTTTCTCTGAGTCAACACGGGGACAAGTCCTGAGAATGTTTACCAGACTATATCTGAGTCAACACGGGGGACAAGTCTTGAGACTGATCCTCAGACTATCTCTGAGTCAACATAAGGGACAAGTCTTGAGACTGCTCACCAGGCTATCTCTGAGTCAACACGGGGGATAAGTCTTTAGACTTCTCAAAAGGCTAACTCTGAATCAATATGGGGGACAAGTCTTGAGACTGCTCACCAGGCTATCTCCTAGTCAACACGGGGGGCAAGTATTGAGACTGTACACCAGGCTATCTCTGAGTCAACTCGGGGGGAAATTATTGAGACTGCTCACCAGGCTATCTATGAGTCAACACGGGGACAAGTCTTAAGACGGCTCACGAGGCTATTTCTGAGTCTACACGGGGGACAAGTCTTGAGACTGCTCACCAGGTTATCTCTGAGTCAACACGGGGGACATGTCTTGAGAATGTGCACCACTCTATCTTTGAGTCAACACGGGGGACAAGTCTTGAGCCTGCAAACCAGGCTATCTCTGAGTCAACACGGGGGACAGGTCTTGAGAATGCTCACCATGCTATCTCTGAATAAAAATGGGAAACAAGTCTTGATACTGTACACAAGGCTATCTCTGAGTCAACACGGGGGACAAGTCTTGAGACTGCTCACCAGGCTATCTCTGAGTTAACACGGGTGACAAGTCTTGAGAATGTGCACCAGGCTATCTCTGAGTCAACACGGGGGACAAGTCTTAAGACTGTACACCAACCTATCTATGAGTCAACACAGGGGACATGTCTTGAGACTGCTAACCAGGTGATCTCTGAGTCAACACATTGGACAAGTCTAGAGACTGCACACCAGGCTATCTCTGAGTCAACACAGGATTCAAGTCTTGTGACTGCTCACCAGGCTATATCTGAGTCAACACCAGGGACAAGTATTGAGAATTTGTTCTAGGCTATCTCTGAGTCAACACGGGGGACCAGTCTTGAGACTGCACACCAGGTTATCTCTGAGTCAACACAGGATTCAAGTCTTGTGACTGCTCACCAGGCTATCTCTGAGTCAACACGGGGGACAAGTCTTGAGAATGTTCACCAGGCTATCTCTGAGTCAACACGGGAAAATTCTTGAGACTGCTCACCAGGCTAACTCTGAGTCAACACGGGGACAAGTCTTGAGACTGTGCACCAGGCTCTATCTGAGTAAACACGGGGACAAGTATTGAGACTGCTCACCAGGCTATCTCTGAGTTAACACGGGTGACAAGTCTTGAGAATGCTCACCAGGCTATCTCTGAGTCAACACGGGGACAAGTCTTGAGACTGCTCACCAGGCTATCTCTGAGTTAACACGGGTGACAAGTCTTGAGACTGTGCACCAGGCTATCTCTGAGTCAAAACGGGGACAAGTCTTGAGACTGTACACCACCCTATCTCTGAGTCAACACAGGGGACAAGTCTTGAGACTGCTAACCAGGTGATCTCTGAGTCAACACAGGGGACAAGTCTTGAGACTGCTACCAGGCTATCTCTGAGTCAACACGGGGGACTAGTTTTGTGACTGTGCACCAGGCTATCTCTGAGTCAACACGGGGACAAGTCTTGAGACTGTAAACCACCCTATCTCTGAGTCAACACAGGGGAAGAGTCTTGAGACTGCTAACCCGGTGATCTTTGAGTCAACACAGGGACAAGTCTTGAGACTGCACACCAGGCTATCTCTGAGTCAACACAGGATTCAAGTCTTGTGACGGCTCACCAGGCTATCTCTGATCAACACCAGGGACAAGTATTGAGAATTTGTTCTAGGCTATCTCTGAGTCAACACGGGGGACAAGTCTTGAGACTGTGTACAAGGCTATCTCTGAGTCAACACGAGAGACAAGTCTTGAGAATGTTCACCAGGCTATCTCTGAGTCAACACGGGAGAAATTCTTGAGACTGCTCACCAGGCTAACTCTGAGTCAACACGGGGACAAGTCTTGAGACTGTGCACCAGTCTCTATCTGAGTAAACACGGGGGACAAGTCTTGAGACTGCTCACCAGGCTATCTCTGAGTTAACACGGGTGACGAGTCTTGAGACTGTGCAACAGGCTATCTCTGAGTCAACACGGGGGACAAGTCTTGAGACTGTACACCACCCTATCTCTGAGTCAACACAGGGGACAAGTCTTGAGACTGCTAACAAGGTGATCTCTGAGTCAACACAGGGGACAAGTCTTGAGACTGCTAACCAGGCTATCTCTTAGTCAACACGGGGGACTAGTTTTGTGACTGTGCACCAGGCTATCTCTGAGTCAACACGGGGTACAAGTCTTGGGTCTGCTCACCAGGCCTTCTCTGAGTCAACACGGGGACAAGACTTGAAACTGCTCACCAGACTATCTCTGAGTCAACACGTGTACAAATCTTGACACTGCTCACCAGGCTATTTCGGAGTCAACACGGGGGACAAGTCTTGACACTACACACCAGGTTATATCTGAGTCAACACGGGGGACATATCTTTATACTGCTAACCAGGCTATCTCTGAGTCAACACGGGGACAAATCTTGAGTCTGTGCAACAGGCTATCTCTGAGTCAAAGCAGGGACAAGTCTTGAGAATGTACACCATGCTATATCTCAGAGTCAACACGGGGGACAAGTCTTGAGACTGCTGACCAGGCTATCTCTAAGTCAATACAGGGACAAGTCTTGGACTGCTAACCAGGCTATCTCTGAGTCAACGAGGGGGACAAGTCTAGACACTACTCACAAGGCTATCTCTGAGTCAACATGGGGGACAAGTCTTGAGACGGCCACCAGACTATCTATGAGTCAACATGGGGGACAAGTCTTGAGACTGCTCACCAGGCTGTCTCTTAGTCAACACAGGGACAAGTCTTTACACGGCTCACCAGGATATCTCTGAATAAACACGAGGGACAAGTCTTGAGACTGCTCAACAGAATATCTCTGAGTCGAAACGGGGGACAATTCTTGAGACTGCTACCAGACTATCTCTGAGTCAACAGGGGGACAAGTCTTGAGACTGCTCACCAGGCTATCTCTTTTCAACAAAGGGGGACAAGTATTGAGACTGTGCTACAGGCTATCTCTGAGTCAACAGGAGGGACAAGTCTTGAGACTGCTCACCAGGCTTTCTCTGAGTCAACAAAGGGGGACAAGTCTTGGGACTGTGCACCAGGTTATCTCTGTGTCAACACGGGGACAAGTCTTGAGACTGTGCACCAGGCTATCTCTGAAACAACAAGGGGGACGAGTCTTGAGACTGTGAACCAGGCTATCTCTGTGTCAACATGGGGTACAAATCTGGAAAATGCTCACCAGGGTATCTCTGAGTCAAAACGGGGGACAGGTCTTTAGACTGCTCAGCAGGCTATCTCTGAATCAACACGGGGGACAAGTCTTGAGACTGCGCACCCAGGCTATCTCTGAGTTAACATGGGGGACAAGTCTTGAGACTTCACCAGGCTTTCTCTGAGTCAACAAAGGGGGACAAGACTTGGGACTGTGCACCAGGATATCTCTGAATCTACACAGGGGACAATTCTTGAGACTGTCCACCAGGCTATCTCTGAGTCAACACGGGGGCAAGTCTTGAGACTGTGCACCAGGCTATTTCTTAGTCAACACGGGGGACAAGTCTTGAGACTGTCTCCAGGCTATCTCTGAGTCAACACGGGGGACAAGTCTTGATTCTGCACAAAAGGCTATCTCTGAGTCAACACGGTGACAAGTCTTGAGGACTGTGCACCAGGCTATCTCTGAATCAACACAGAGGACAAGTCTTGAGAATGTACACCAGGCTTTCTCTATTCAACACGGGGACAAGTCTTTGAAACTGTCCTCCAGGCTATCTCTGAGTCAACACGGGGGACAAGACTTGAGACTGCTCACCAGGTATCTCTGTGTCAACATAGGGGACAATCTTGAAAATGCTCAACAGGGTGTCTCTGAGTCAACACGGGGTACAAGTCTTGAGACTGCTCACCAGGCTATCTCTGAATCAACACGGGGGACAAGAATTGAGACTGCGCACCAGGCTATCTCTGAGTCAACAAAGGGGGACAAATCTTGAGCCTTAGAACCAGACTATATTTGTGTCAACATGGGGGACAAGTCTTGAGACTGTGCACCAGGCTTACTCTGAATCAACAAGGGGGACAAGTCTTGAGACTGTGCACAGGATAGATCTGAGTCAACACGGGGACAAGTCTTGAGACTGCACCAGGCTATTTCTTAGTCAAAACAGAGGACAAGTCTTGAGACTGTGCGAAAGGCTATATCTGAGTCAACACGCGGGACAAGTCTTGAGACTGTACACCAGGCAATCTTTGAGTCAACACGGGGGAACATTCTTGAACTGTGCAACCGGGCTAACTCTATGCCAACAACGGAGGATATGTCTTTGAGACTGCTCACCAGGCTATCTGTGAATCAACACGGGAACAAGTCTTGAGACTGCTCACCAGGGTATGTCTGATTCAACACAGGGGTCAAGTCTTGAAATGTGCGACAGGCTATATCTGAGTAAACACGGGGATAAGTCTTGAGACTGTACACCAAGCTATCTCTGATCAACACGTGTGACAAGTCTTGAAACTGTGCACCAAGCTATCTCTGAGTCAACACGGGGACAAGTCTTAATACTGCTCACCATGCTATCTCTGAATCAACACAGGGGAAGAGTCTTGAGACGTGCACCAAGCTATATCTGAGTCAACACAGGGGACATGTCTTGGGACTGTACACCAGGCTTTCTCTAGAAAACACGGAGGAGAAGTCTTGATACTGTAAACCAAGCTATCTCCTGAATCAACACGGGAAACATTCCTGAACTATGCACTATGCTATCTATGACCAACATGAGGGACAAATCTTGAGAATAATAACAGCCTATCTCTGAGTCAACACGGGGGACAATTCTTGAAACTCCTCACCAGGCTATCTCTGAGTCAAAACGGGGTACAACTCTTAAATTGCACCGGGGTATCTTTGGTCAAAGGGGGGACAATTTTTTGAGACTGCCAAACCCATTCCCCACAACACAGGGGACAAGTCTTGAACTGTCCACCCTCACTTTGAGTCAACGGGGGGAAAATTTTAAAATTTTTACCAAATTTCTCTGATGAAAACGGGAATGCTTTAGATGCCACCACTATCCTGATCAAACGGGGGGCAATTTTTTGGGGTCGACACCATTCTATCTCTGAGTCAACACGTGGGGGCAAGTTTTTTGGGCTGTCACCCGGGCCTTTTTGAGAAAACCCGATGTCAATCTTGAAATTGCTACAGGAAACTCTGACCCCAAACGGGGACAACCCCTTTAGACTGCTAACCGGGATCTCTATCAACAGGGGGAAAAGTCTTTAACGTGCAACCGGGGTTTCTCTTATCAAAGGGGGGAAACTTGAGACTGTACACCTCCCTCTCTCTGAGTAAAAAGGGGAAAAAATCCTTTAAAACAGGGCACCGGGGTATCTTTTTATCAACAGGGGGAAAAAATTTTTAGACTGTTTCCCACGGGACTCTGAGCAACAGGGGGGGTAAGTCTTGAACTGTTTCACCCCTCTATCCCCTTTATTAAAAATGGGGGGCAATCTTTTAAAACCCCGCACCGGGTACTTTACAACACGGGGGGCAAGTTTTGAGCAAAAACCCCTATCCTCAGTCAACAGGGGGACAAGTTTAACGTGCACCCGCAAACTCTGGTCAAAAAAGGGGGACAAGTCTTGGGGAAATGTACACCAGGGTTTTTCCCAATCAACAAAGGGGGAAAATCTTTAAATGTTTTCCCCTGCTATCCTGATAAAAAAGGGGGGGAAATTTTTGAACTTCTCAAACATCTCTGAGTCTCACGGGGGGCTTCTTGAGGGGCGGGGGACCAGCTATCTCTAGTCAACAGGGGGACAAATTTTGGGAACCCCAGCATCTTTAATCAAACAAGGGGAAAATCTTGAAAAAAATTTTCCAGGATCCGAGTCAACAAGGGGGGGCAATTTTAAGATGCTCACCACTATCTCTGGGTTTAACACGGGGGGCAAGTCTTGAGACTGTCACCATTTTTCTCTGAATAATATGGGGGACCATCTTTAGACGTGCACCAGGTATCTCTGAGCAAACGGGGTTTCAAGTCTTAAACTGATCCCCGGGACTTGGGGTCAACACGGGGGGGAAAAAATTTGGGAACTGTTTACCGGGGTACCCATCAAAAGGGAGACAATCTTGGGCAAAGCCACCCTGCTATTTTTGGTTTAACAGGGGGAAAAAAATTTTTCACCCTAACCGGGGGATCCTGTTTTCAACAAGGGGGGACAATTTTTTGACACTGTCCCTATCTTAAAATCAAAACCCGGGGGACAAGTTTGAGGGCTGTGCACCGGGCCCCTTCCCCCCTTTATAAACCGGGGGAAAAGTCTTAAACGACACCAGGCATTTTTGAGTAAACGGGGGAAAGTTTTAAAAACTTTTCACCGGATCCGGTCAACACGGGGGAAAAATTTAAACTGCTCACCAGGCTACTCTGATCAACAGGGGGAAATTTTTTTACCGCAAACCCCGGTATTCTGTGTCAACAGGGGGACCCAAAATTCCTTTTCACTGCTCACCGGCTATTCTGATCAAAACGGGGGGCAAGTGTTTAGACGTGCACCAGGCGATTCTGAGAAAAACCCGGGGACAAGTCTTTGGGCTGTGCACTGGGGTATTCAGTCAACAGGGGGGACAATCTTGAGGCTGGCCCAAAAAAAACCCCCTGATAAAAACGGGGGACAAATCTTGAGATTGCTCACCGGTACTTTAGTCAAAACGGGGGACAAGTCTTGAACTGTGACCAGACTTTCTCTGATAAAAAGGGGGGGAAAAAATTGAGACTGTGCAAACCCGGCTATCTCTGAGGCCCCAAAACGTGGGACAATCTTAGTCTGACCCCCCTTCAAAAATTTAGTCAACACGGGGGGAAATTTTTAATGTACACCAGGGATCTCTGATCAACAGATGTAAAATTTTGAGGGTTTTTTCACCAAGCTATCCCTGAGTCAACCGGGGGGGGCAAGCTTTTAGATGTAAACCGGGGTATCTCTGAGTCAACCGGGGGAAATTCTTGAAATGTTCCCAGGTATCTCTAGTCAACAGGGGGGAAAAAAAGTCTTGAAACTGTGACCAGGGTATCTCTGAGTAAAAACGGGGGACAAGTCTTTAAAAGTCACCATCACTCTGAACAACCCCGGGGGGGGAAAATTTTGAGGGGTTCACCAACTTATTCTGAGTCAAACATGGGGGGCAAGTTTTTAAAATTCACCCGGCTTTCCTTGAAAAACACAGGGAAATCTTGAACTTTAAAACCAAAACATCTTCATCAACAAGGGGGGGAAAATTTTTGAGACTTCACCAGGGTTCTTGAGCCCAAAAGGGGGACAAATCGAGAATTAAACCCGCTTTCTCTATCAACACGGGGGACAAGTCTTGAGACGGCACCGGGCAACCGATCAACAGGGGGGCAATTTTAACTGTGCACCGCTATCTCTGACAACACGGGGGACAATCTAAGACGCTCACCAGCTACTCTGATCAACAGGGGGGACAAGTCTTGAACTGCTCACCAGTATCTCTGAGTCAACACGGGGACAAGCGAACTGAGCACCGGGGCTACTCTGAGTCAACACGGGGGGTCAAGTCTTGAGCTGTTTACCACTACCCCTTGATAAACACGGGGACAAGTTTTGGGAGCTGCTCCCCCCAGCATCTCTAATCAACAGGGGGGACAATCTGAGACTGTGCACCGGGCTATCTCTGAGTCAACAGGGGTACAAGTTTTGAGACTGCTCACCATTTCCTGAGCAACAGGGGGGACAAGTTTTGAACAGTTCACCAGCATCCTGGTAACAGGGGGGATAATTCTTGAGACTGCCACCGGGCTATCTCTGAGTCAAACAGGGAAATTCTTGAGACAGCTCCCAGGCACTCTGAGTCAATAGGGGGGACATTCTTGAGACTGCTCTACGGGCTATCTCTGAATAAAACACGGGGACATTTTGAGACTTGCACCAGGCTATCTCTGAGCAACACAGGGACAATTCTTGAGACAGCTCACCACTACTCTGATCAACAGGGGGGACAATCTTGAGATTTCTCCTAGAAAATCTCGATCGACAACGGCTCCTGCGTAATGCTTCAGCCCACGTAAGTACAAACCTTCCTTTTCTCACTACTCAAAGGCTACTCTAAATTTTTAAAATTTGAATATAAAGACAAAATCGAAAAATTTTTAACGCTACAAAACGGGGTAATTGAATTTGGGTCAATTATTTGACCACCAACTTTAAAAACTGTCGTTTTTTGTGAAGGGTTTTTAATCTCTAGAACAAGAGTTGAAATTCCCTCGACATATTTTCATTTAATAACATTATGTTCTTACGAATTAAAGCATAAAATCCAGCTTTAAAAACAAGTCACTTATTTCATAATTAATAAATTTATTTTACCTTTTTTTTTACCCAAAAAATCTTAGTTAATATCAAATTTATGGAGATAAGCTTAAACAAAAAGGTTAAAAATTGCAACTTTTTTTTAACCCCTTTCACAAAGTTTTTTGTTAACGTTACAACCAAAGATTGGTTTTGCAATCCCTGAGGGGAAGACTTTTATTTGGGGAGATGGTGTTCCCCTTTTCAAAATAATCTTACTAACACGTTCCCAAGTCACGTTAACATAATTTTGGGAAAGATTTTATCGTGTTCGTAATTTTACATGTTTCTCTTCTTTTCCCCTTGTCTATAATTTTCTACCTTGTAGCACGGAAAGTCATAACCCGAGATTTACATGTTTATCACTTTTTATATATCTACAATAGGTTCAAAATTTTTTTGACGGAATATCTGAAAAACAAAAATAAAATTAGAAATCTCTTTTTAAAATCCAGCCATTAATCATGGATCTGAAGCTGCAATTTTTTGGTGTTATTAATAGGGGGCCTATAAAAAAAGCACGGGGAAAAAAAAAAAGTTATTTAATTTTACCCATAAATAATTTTTTATTTTATAAGGTGATCTTTACGTCAAATTTTCAGAAAAAAAAGCTATAGCCTAGAAGATCTTTTTTTCACTTTAATATCAAAATTTAAATCACAAACGTTGGTGGTTCACAGAACCTTTTTTGAACTAAATTAAAATCGCAGTCACCAAGGTCCGCTCTTTATTTGGTTTTTTGGGGCTTGGGGTATGTGTTTCCCTTTACAAAACCCCGATACCTGACAGGTCAACACGGGGGCCTACCCAAAACCCAACAAGGGAAGCAAAGTTACTAACCTATTTTTTCAAAAAATTAAAAAATAAATATTTAATAGGCCCAATGTTGTTTAGAGGTAAGGTTTTTTGAACTGTTTAAAAAAAAAAACTATTTAAATGTCAACTAAAATCCCAAAACAAAAGTAATCACAAAACAATCAATAGCCTAAATGCTTCAATTTCATAATAAAAACAATGGAAAAATTTTTATCATAAAAAATACAAGTCCAATATAAAAAAAACTTATATAATACCCATACTAATTTAATTTAAATAACACATTTTCAAAAAAACCCCTGAAAGCCATAGGTATTCAATACAAAAAAAATTTAATTGTTGTTCCTTCTCGAAAAAAAACAACCTTAAACTCTTTTTTTTTTTTAAAATTTAGTAAAAATAATAACATAACTTTAAAAAAAAAATAATTTACAATCTGGGATTAACTTTTCTTTTGCTGTAAATGTAGAGTGGAAGCCCTATCGCAGTGGCTTAGCGCAGGGGAAGCAAGGGAAGCACTGCTTCCTTTGCTTAAGATTATTATTATTATTTTTATTATTATATTATTATTATTATAAAATATTTTTCAACCACATTTTGTTTAAAATAAATTTTTTTCCCCACATCCAGTGCCGTAACACATGCAAGACATCACTAGTCCATCATATCTGGTTAAACTATATTTTTTCCGTCTTTTTCCCCCCCACTCTACTACTATTTTCTTATTTTGACGCAAATCTCGAGGGGGGAAAAGGGAAGAGCTGTGGGACCCGTAAGAATTCAAGCAACCAATTTCGACTTTTCAAAACCGAAAACTATACCCGAATTAACGACATAACCGAAAAAACGAAAGATACCACGCATACCCCCCACTTCCCCTTAATAACCAAATCAAATTTGACTAGGGAAAATTTAAAAGGTATGGTTGTTTGTCAATACCGCCGTCTTTCCACCCCTTTTTTTGAAATTTTTTTCTCTTTTTTTTTAAAGCCGCTATGTAGTTTCTTATAAATCTTTTTAACCCGGAAAATTTTTTGAATTTGTTTCAACGGTGCTTTTGTTTTACGTGTGTCATGAAAGCTAACAAACAAAGTTAATGTTTTTAAATACATAAATAATACAAAAATGAGTGAAGTTGTGGAGTAGAGCTCTATAAAAAGTGCAAGTGCGTTATTTTTAAAAAAACAACTCTTTTAGCCGTAAAATTTTGAAAAACTGTTGAAATAAGGAAAATTTGGGAAAATCCATTCCTAATTAAATAAACCACATTAAAAAAAAGATGGCTTTTATTAGGGATTTTAAAAAAAACATTTATTCAAAGCAAATCTTGGGTAACGGGTTGGTTTTAAAAATAAATTGTACTTTGGCCTTTTTTTGCTGTTTCCAAAAAAAAGGGCAAAACCCCACGTGGGCAAAGATGGCTACAAAGATCTAAACAACTTTGCAAAGCAGTTCAAAAGGGACGAAAGATCAGAATCACTATAAATGCATTTAACCTTAAAAAAATTTGGGAAAAAATAGGGTAATCTTTTTCACACACATAAAAAAATTAGCATTGAACAACACAATGTTTGGGGAAAAAAAAACGTGAAGTTTTTAACGCCTAATAGACCGTATGTTTTTTAACACTCAAAAAATGGCTTTGTGTCATGAGAGTCATTTTAAATTTAAAATAAGGAAACTAGTGAGCTTCTAAAAATTTATTTTTGATTACGAACATTTTAGCTCAGCTTTTGAATCGCTAAAATGTATTTTACGGGGTATCACTAATACAAAATGACCCCATTAATAATTAAAACTGTTTTAATAAATAAACATAAAAAAATTCAAATGCAAAATTTTTTTCTATTTTAATTTGATGAAACACAGACATCCAAAACTTTCACAACTATCGACTATTTTCGAATGTTCCTCTGATGGTGAAATTATGGAACGATTTTTTTTGTTTCACAGACGTTCTCAACAGATTCCCACTGCTTTGGCTAATTTTTGTTAAACAGGTAGTGAGAGATGTAGGTGGGGGGACAACTGTTGCACAAGCTATGATGGGGGGCATAATTCTGGGGAAATAAAGGGACTCAAAACTTGTTTGTGATACATTCCAAATCTTGTTTTTCATGTTTAGCTCATTCCTTAACCTTGTTTTTTTAAACCCAAACATAAATTAATATTAGTGAGTGTAAGGTGTTTTTTTGTACATTAAATGGGCTTTTTCATCATTTTTTTTTTTTTTTTTTTCCCCTTTTATAAGCGAACTTCATTTTTTAATAAAATTGTTAAAAAAGACTACTAGTGTTTCACCCAAAATCGATGGAACTATATGAAAAAACTTTACAAGTATGAACCACGGGGAAAACCTGTAAAATGTTTGAAACAATAATAAGTACCCACAAATGGGGGGTTTAAATATTTCGTTCTAAAGGTTCGTCCCTTTCAGAAGATTTCAGAGATTATTTGCTAATTTTTTTTTCACAAAAAGATTTTGACCACACTGAGCATCTTTTCAAAATTTTTCAAACAAAACAAATGGACTCGTTTTTTTGAAAACTTGGTTGAAAAAACAAAAAGAGTTTTTTTAAAACTTTGGGGTAAAATCTGAGACATTTATTCCAAAACACTACAAATGGGACTAGACCAGACAAAGTGGCGTAACGTAATTTAAATCAAGATCCTAATGAAATTAAACATTCATTGTGAAAATTGATAACAGCCCCCTGCAAATACAAACACCTTTTTAGAAAATTAACAATCTAAAATTTTTTTGAACTGTTAAATTTATCAAAATTTAATGAAACAAAAAAATCATTTTCCCAATGAACAAAAAATTCTTTTATTGGAAAATATAAAAAATTTTGACACAACAATTTCGTTCCCAACTCAACGGGGTTTTCCTAGGGGAAACAATAAAAAAAAAAAATGTAGTTTATAGTTAAGAATATCATAAAATAGTCTAGATGAAAACATTACAGGAGTTTAAAAAACGTGTAACTTTTGGGAACAATCCCGGTACAACACATCATTGAGAGATCATTTTCCATTGAAAAAATAAAACATATTTCCCGAAAACACTATGGGGCAAAAAAAACTTTCTGGTTTGGCACTATTTTCGATTGAAAAGGGCTGCTTTTTAAAATTTTAAGCAAGGAGTAGACTTTCCAAAAAGATAATACAGATTTTTTAAAAAAGGAAGGAGGATGGACTTTATTTCAAACACTAGAAAAAAAAAAAACGGTGAGTAAAAAGATATACTATATAAAAAAAAATCAAATACCTAAATAACCCCAGTTTTCAATAAAGGTGATTTTTTTTAAATTCATTTTTTTTTATTTCTTTATTATATTTAATATATTAATTTAAAAAACAATTATTTGGTTTAATTTTAATTTTTAAATATTTTTTTTGTACACTTAATGAAAAATTGCAGCTTTAGGGGAGCGGAACCGGCTGGGGGGCACAAAAGGGGGAACACCTCACTTGTTGAAAAAAAGGGAAACAAGATTTGTTTAATCCCCCTCTCCCTAACCCACAACCTCTATACACTATAGCTCTGGCGCTTGTGTAAACCACGGACAAAAAACGCCCAAACCCCCAATTAAAAAAAAAAAACTCCCAAAAACCCTTTAAGCATATAATACTTTAAAAAAAAAACGTAGGGGACCCTAGACCCCTTCCCAAACCCCCCCCCCGCTTGCCCAAATTTTTGTCACGAGAACCCACTGCCTATCGGTCAATTCCCCAAAATAAAGGGAAAAATATCTTGCCCTACAACTTCCCATAAAAAAAATATTTTTAAAAAGTTCAAAAAAAACCCAAAAGGTTTCTTGGAAAACCCTAGCATTCTCCTTGAATCACAGCATTTGATTAAAGCTCTTTTTTCAAATTTTCCAATTACGTTTAAAAAACGGGATTTTCGATACAATTAGCGCCATATTTTCTAAAAAGACAAACAATAAAAACAAATTTTGGACATCTCTACCTACCGTTCTTGCATACGGGCCTGTTTTTTTTCGGCAGATCTTAGGATGTATAAACGCTACCAAGAGCCGGGGCACTACAGTGTGATACATTTTTTTATATTCAATGGTAAAAAAACGCAAAAAAAAAACCGAATGCCAAAATATGTCTAAAAAAAAATAGCAAATATGTTTTTTTTCATTTAGCGCCTTCCTTGGAGACCTAAGGCATCTCACAAGTCTTCCCACCTTCAAATTGCAAAATCATTACCTAGCACACACCCTATCAACTCGGGCCAATTGACCATAAGAGTATATAATTAACCCGTGACAACGGCAAAGTTTTTTTTTCTAGGATTTGCAACGACTTCGAATCATGTTCTGGGAAACCCACCCAAACGTATAAGAGAAGGTTGATACAAAAGATTTTTTATTTATTAA